>CM033114.1:14264858-14313642 GCA_019321725.1 Paulownia fortunei
TATCATAGAATTGCTAAAATTATGGATATAGCTTCCCAAGTTCAGCTCTCTTCACAATATACTAAAACAGATTGTTTTCCTACCGTGACAGTTTTGCACACTTCCTGACATTAATGGTTTTGGCACCCTTAAGTACATTCAATCACTCCCAAATTTTCACTATACTTAGATAACACATATAAAGAGACAAACAGGTCAAATTACAACCAAAACTAATGGATTTATTTATGTAAAACCAGCACCATTCATATAGGACAGAATCTGAATTTCAAATAAGACAGTTTTGAGCACCTCTTTAATTATCACACTATATTACAATTTATAACCTCTCTAAACTTACATACATCACCTAGACTCATATATAAACACATATATGGTGAAATGCACAGGTTTTTATTCAAGTTATTATACATATATAAAGCATAAATATCATAAATCAGCAAGTATATAGTTTCTGTCCCTAGTGATTTTTATTGTGATTTTGCAACTAAAAATCCTTCTTTTGTGAACTAAAAAACCACAAATAACATCCTAACATGATTATAATAAATAATATAATCTTTAAAAATCATAAACCCTCAAACAATTCAAGAACTTAAATAAAAAACATGAATTAAAGCTCACCTATGCACAGATTTTAGATTCAACTTGCTCCTCCTTACTTCCCTTTGCTTCCTTTACTTTTTTATTTACTTGGAATTACTTGAGAGAAATTTCTAACATTTAAAATGAAGGTTTTGGAATTGAAATAACTCAGAAAATAGTTTTTGGTCATGGCTCAAGGATAGAAATGAAGAAAGGTTGAGGTGAAAGCTTGCGGTGGCAAAGGTTGAGGTGTCAAATTGTGGTTCAAATCTGATATTTTTCACACCTTATACAGCCCTAATCTAGTGTTTCTCATTACTTATTTATCTATTTACAACCTATTTTAATTTTCATATGATCAGATAATAAATGTTTGCCTTAATTTCTTAAGCGTTCATTCGGTCTCTAAACCGATTGACACCCGATTCTTAAATGATTGTCTAGTTTTTATTTTCTAAAATCAAATGCATATATGAATCTTGTAATATGATATTTAAATCATCCAATATCCCAAGTATGTTAATCTATGGAGGTATACCTTTAAAACACCTTGATCAATTTGAATTGAATCATATAAGTTTACTAGTGACACTTTTAACACTTCTAAAATTATAACATATAACCTATGAATATCCACTATATTGATCAATCAATTCTTTATCATACCTTAATATAGAATTACTTAATTAGGTTGTAGGATTTCAACCATTAACATCAAGTGATAGCATTGGGGGCATAATGATTAAGAATGCTATAAAAGATGCGATGTAGATGTTAATGCAAATTAGCATATAAGTAGCATGTAGTGCATGAATCATATTAACCAAATGAGTAGTGTGAGGCTTGGGTATTACACCGGTTGGACCAATTTGGCCGTGGACCAATCATTGGCCTGGCTCGATTACATGTAAAACACCTGATTCACGATTGAACCGCAAAAAACCACAGAGAATTGATAAAAATCGGAAGAATAAAAAACTAACCGGTTGGTCATCTGCAAATTATATAAAAAAAGAAAAAATGTCAAATTTAGAATTGTGAAAAACCCAACTCCTAAGAATGTTATGAATCTAAATTTCTCCACTCTCCAACTGCAGAAGCCCATTTCAGTTATCACTTTTCCCCAATTCTCATAGTCTAAAATCTCTCTATTCTTCCATTTAAACCCTAATCCTCAAATCATACCATTGCAATTTTGTTATTGTCCAGTACTTCAAGCTCAAACCTCAAGAAATTTGAATTGAGAAGTAAGTTTTTTGATCATTTTTTTAAGAATTGATCTTTAATTATCACAAATTTTGGCTCTTTATCAATCTAAGCAAATGGATGCTTTAAATTATTGTGTTTGCTAGTAGCTTCAACTTGATAGTATCAAACTAAATGATGGGATAAACTTAACCCTCTTTCAATATTATATGTTAAAATACTTGTGAATCTGAATCCCATTTTATACCCCTATAAGATGTTTTTTTACTTTTTTTATCTTAGTTAAATGAAAACTCAATTTCATTACCCACTCAAATCTGCTGGTGGCGTTTGTTGCTTATGTAAAAATACTAATATGAATGAACTAATTTGTAGATTGTTGTTCTCTAGTAGGATCCGATCATATAACTTTTGGCTAAATAACTAACATTATATATTTATCTCATTTTTCTTTTCGTATAGATGGATTCATCATACATTAGTCATCAAAGTAACTTTACAACTAATTCACTTCAGCCTTCAGTGAGGGGAAAAACTAATCCAGCATGGGCTTACTTTAGAGAAGATGTGGTTGCAAGTGGAAAGAAAAGTTGGACATGCTTGCATTGCAATAATGTATGGAGAGGTAGGGGAATCAATAGAATGAAGAAATATTTAGCTGGTCAAAAAAGAGATATTGGTCTATGCAAAAAAGTTCCTTACGACGTGCAGTATCAATTAGAACAATCTTTGAAGAAGTGTGGTGAAAGAAACCAAGTTGTAGGATCATTTGATGATAATCTTTGTGGTACTAATTTGATTGAACTTGAGGATGAATTGCATACACCACATTGCAAGAAAGGAACAAAATTTGTGAGATCAGTTGATGCTTTTGATATTGTGACAAATGCAAGCACCATTTGTAATTTGTTTGTTGAGTTAGTTCAATGGGTTGTACCAAGTAATGTTATTCATTTGGTAACTGATAATGGAGCCAACTATAATGACAAGTATCCCTCTATCACTTGGTCACCTTGTATTGCTCATTGTTTGAATTTGATTCTTGGTGACATTGGGAAAATGGAGCTTATTAGTAACCTTGCGAAAAGTGCTTCGTGGTAACAAAATTTGTTTATAATCATGCATTTTTGTTAGCTTGGTTGAGAAAAAGAGATGGATGGACAGAAATTATACGTCGAGGGCCAACTCATTTTGCTACCACTTTCATTGCATTGAAGAGTATCCTTGAACATCAACATGATTTGGAAGCTTTTTTTACTAGTAAGACGTTCAAGGATTCTCGATACAAGATCTGTGTTTGCAATTGTTCTTGATACAAGATTTTGGAGTGAATGTGCAGTCATAGTTGGTGTTGTTGCTCCACTTATATGTTTATTGCGTATAATGGATACCGATCGAAGGCCTTCCATTAGTATGTCTATGGTGGAATGTATAAGGCAAAGAAAGAAATAAAGAATATTTTTAATAGTAAAAAGAGATTGTACAAGCCATTCACAAGTATTATTAAGATAAGGTGGGACAAATAACTCCGACAAGACATTTATGCAGCAGCTTATCTTCTGAACCCTGTTTTTCCATATGATAAGAAAAAGATGTACACAAAAAAGTAGATAATGGATGGTTTTGTTGAGATGGTCACTACCTTAAATAGTGACAAAACTGTTCAACGGAAGTGCATTGATGAAGTGAGCATATTTCAAGATAGATTAGGAAGCATTAATTGACAACTTACTTTCGATTCATCAAACAGTATGCAACCCGATATGTATCTAATTATTTTAAATTTTAGTTATTGCTTTGATAATTGCTCATATATTTTACTCATTACTATTATTATTATTATTTTATATCTCTTATAGATGAATGGTGGAGAGTGTTTGGATGTAGTGCTCTATACATACAAAATTTGGCCATAAAGATTTTGAGTTAAACTTCTTCTTTTTTCGGATGTGAAAGGAATTGGAGCGTATTTGAAAGAATACATACAAAGAAGAGGAATAGATTGAAACACCAAAGATTGAATGATCTTGTGTTCGTCCATTACAATTTGCATTTAAAAGAAGCATAACAGTTTTTTTAAAGAAACCTATAACTTTATTCTTATAATTTTTTTTCTTGCAACTTATAATTTTTGTTTTTGTTTTAATTTTTTTAGTTGTAAGCTTGATATCCAAAAGAATTATTATGATCCTATTGATTATGAAAGTATTGACAAAATCAATTTTTGGGTTATGGAAGAAGAAGAAGAAAATTCTTCACCTATGCTAGATATAGATGAGTTGAATAATATGCTTTATGGTGAAGAAAGCCTTCCAAGAAATGTTGATGAAGATGAAGGTGATTTTTTCCCTACTTTTGTTAAAAAGTTTGACAAAATAAATATTATATAATTTATTTTCTATTTGTTAGTTGTTCACTACTTTTTAATTTTTTTTCTCTAAAATCACTTGTTTTTTTTTTTTCTAGATTTGGATAAACTAACAAGTGAAATGCAAGAATTGCATTATTTGGAAGAGCTTTTTGATGAAGGTGTGATGAAGATCATGGTTATGAAAGAATGATTCAAGAAATGCATGCTCTTGTGAGTGAAACAGATCAAGAGGAATAGATATGTTTATTTTCAAGTTTAAACTTTAAATTTTAAATTTGAAAATTTATTAGTAATATAAACTTGTTTTTTTTTTCTTTTTTTTAAGGAAGCTTAAACTCTATATTTAGTTATAGGTATGTGGTAATTTAGATTTTAAACTTTATTAGATATATTTTTTGGTTAGTATTTGATTATATGTAAGTATTTCATATAATATAAAAAAAATATAGTCAATTTTCATTAGATCGGTTGGACCGACAGTTGAATCGGTCTGACCGATTGAACCACTGACCAACAGCAAGAGCGGTTTAATCAACAATTCAATTATGAAAATATTGTACAAATATATAAATAATGCTATTTCTATTTTAGGTGTTTTGATATCCAAATGTGTCTAACCAAAATAGGTGTTCCATTGAAATGATGGCATAGGGCTGATTATGCATAAAATTTCCAAACTATCTTTTATTATTTTTTAAAACTCTCAAAAAATCGGTTTGCTTATGATTCAGTTGTCCATGATTTGGGTGCTAGAAAATATATAAATACTGCTATTTTCATTTTAAGTGTTTTGATATCCAAATGTATCTTATAATTTGGTGTTCGAGTGAAATGATGGTATGGGGCTAATAATGCATAAAAGGGCCAAACTACATTTGATTATTTTTTGAAACTCTCCAAAAATAGATTTGCTTTGTTGGGAAATCACCCACTCAAAATAGATCCCACCGACCAATTCCCACAGAATTTTCTTCCCCCTTCTTTTTTGCGAGTGAAGCAAATCCCTACAAACATCTACTTTGAGGAGGACATTTATAAAGTTACAATTGTAGTTCCAGTCAAACACATGGACGAAGGACATACACCTTGATTTGTGGAGTCCAATTTGGTTATATCTGTGTTCATCATCCACATGAAGATGAAGGAGAGATCTTAGTACCGCGGATTGTCGCTCCGTAACTCCTTGCGTACAGTAAGATGTCTTCGTTTTAAAGACAATGTGTTTTGTACATACCGTCCAACAAGTTCAGAAAATCTTAAAAAGAAAAAAAAAGTCCAAATCAAGGTATTAATTAAAAAGATGGCCATGAATGTAGTGGAGCGCAGAGATTTTCTATTTTGCTTAATGATGAACTAACAGGTCTATTTCAGTCATATAAAAAGTTTGTGGCAAGGTGATCCCGAAGCTCGGGCTCTAATTATACTTGCAGCTGACTTTCTCTGAGGAATTAGAGAACTTTTTTCATGCCAATCTGAGAATCAATACAATGCCAAAGGGACTCTTGTCTCTCATCTCATCTTTTATAAGCAGATGACATCATTATTTTTGCAAGAGCAAAAGATGGGTGTCGAGGAAATTAATACAGGTTTAAGGAATTATGAAGCTACATCTAGGCAGCTTATCAAATTTGGCCAAAAGCAATTTTGATAGATGGGAAGAAAATGTCAGCTCTTAATATCCAATCAATCAAGAATCTAATGATTTCACGCTTAAGTAGTAATCTACCACGTATTTGGGGGCACCTCTATACAAGGGGCGGAAGAAGGAATTCTTATTTGATGAGGATAGGTGAAATACTACCTTATGTCATGGCGAGAGGCTTACTCTTACTAGTTATTACTAGTATTCTAACTACTATGCCGATATACCATATTCAAGTCCTAAAACCAACTAAACGGGTCATTGATAGATTACAATGGATGTCTGCCAAATTTTTCTGTAGATCATATGGAAATAGAGGAAAACTCATTGGACTTCATAGGAGAACATTTGTAACCCAATTTATGAGGACGAACTTAGGTGCACCGATTAAGTGACGTTGTCAAATACTTTTCATTTAAATTATAGTGGAAATTTCGACCCCAACAATCTCTTTAGGCAAAATTATTTACACAAAATATTGCAGAAACGTATACCCCTCTTGAGCTGGTATTTCTTGATACAATTCTCTGGTCTGGAAAAGAATAAGTCAAGTTAACCGCGAGGTGGAAGAACATCTTTGTTGAAAAATTAGAAAAAGGTGAATTTTCTTTTGTTATGATTATCGGATAAAGGATGGTCCTGTATATTTGATATCTTAATGTAGTGCCTAGCAAGCCCATTGATCTGGCCATTCTTATACTCTTATGAATCATTTTTATTTATATTAATATCATTTAAATGGCAATCTTTATTTAAAATTCATTATAAGAATTAGATAAAGTTCTTAGATCACACATAGCTATAGGACATGGTTGCGCATGTGATGGTGATCGTGGAATATGCCTCTAAAACTGTGATCTTAAAATGTTCCAAGTTAAGGATCAATGAGATAGGACATCATTAATCCCATTGGCACTTGCGCATATGATGCAGACTCGAAAGGAGGATATCTCGTTCCATAAGTATTAGTGTGGAGACACTAATGCATGTATGCAGGTGCTTGTTGGAAACAAGTATATTGAACAACCCCACCTGAAAATTTTCAATTGGAAATATTCTATTGTTGAATGAGAATTTTCTCGTTACAATAGTGCAATAATTAGTTCTTGGACTTGAGGCACCATAGTAAACTTGTGCATAACATGTTATATTTTGATGTATTTCCCGATTGCATAACAATCACAAGGGGTTTATGTTAGGTGTAACATCTTCATGTATGGAGATTAATGAGTGGCCAACAAAGGATCCATCACCAATTTAGATGAATAGGTGAATCTTCTATATGTTCCACTGTACTTGACTCTAAAATCCTTAGTTAAGGTTGGATGAAAATTAGACGTAGGGTTTTCTAATTGTTCATTATCGAGTCAAGCTACTAGAAATGGAAACATAGTTATTGAGATAATGGGGTTTCGACTTAATATCCATGCCCTAGGCTCAATCGGGAGATTAGATGATGGAAGGACCGTACTTGCATGATATTCGTAATTAAAATAGGTTCGTACATTTACCTTAGATTAGGAGTCATGATGCATTGCTAGGTGTTTCCCATGTCTTGTGGGTTCTTGGAATTAATGAGTTAATTCTAAGAGAATTAATTAATTGGATTAATTAATCAGAACAATTAATTGTTCAACTAAGTCACAACAATTGTGAACCCACGGCTAGCTTAAAGTGGAACTAAGGGGTCACACACAAAACTTAGACAAGTCCATTTCTAGCCTAGAAATTAATTCAAGTTTTGGATTAAATTAATTAATGTGATTAATTAATGGGGCTTAAATGAATTCAAGTGTGGAATTAATTAAATTAATTAATTGAATTAATTGATTGGACCTAATTGGATTAGGGAGCCCAATTGAAATATTTAATTAATTTGATTGAATCAATAAATAAATTTAATTAATTGGATCAATTAAAGTAGGACCTAATTAATTACTTAGGCCTAGACCCATTAGGTGTGGGCTTGTAGGAAGCCCATTAGGAAATTGGATTCAGAATCTAATTTCTAGATGAAGTTGAATTGAAAATTCAATTTATAAGAGGTAATAAGGAAAAAAGAAAGTCTTTGTGGGATAAGGGAACTTACTAAAAGAGTTGAAGATAAGAAAGGAAGAAGAGTCCTACATGGAAAAGACTTGTGGTAGCCTTTACTGACAATCTTCTTGGATTTTTTTATTGGGATTTTATTGCAGATTTTTGTGAAAGAAAAAATGTAGAAAACAACCCTCTCTCTTGAAGAAAATTAGTTTTCTTCATCTCTAAAAATTCGTCCCTCCGTTTCTTTTTAATCTCTAAAAGTTCACAAACCTTCTATCTAGTTTAATTATTGATTCAATTGTTGAATTAAAAATTAAATTAAACACCTAAAACACTAATTATTAGTGTGTCCTTGTTTCAAATAAAATTATTCTAGGATAAAATTATCGAATCGAAAACTACTAGCATAGGATTCCATTGCGATTGGGCATCCAAGGTGTAGATACCGTTAGAGGGATAACATTTGAGATTCTAAAAGTGAATTAGATTTCAATCAAAGAGGTTTTGAATTGAAGAACATAGAGATACTTTCATGCAAGGATAACGATTTGAATCGTTTCAATCCCTATATCAGTCGGAGTGCAAATCAAGATAAGGGTTTTTGAAACTTTCTTACTTTAACTACATAAAACACACAACTAAGTAATCACAAAAGGGTTCTGAGATTCATTTTAATTACATGTGATGTAATGTTTATTTATATTTTTGAAAAATTTTAAATTCTGCTGTGTCTACGTTTCATGGGATCGCGCGAACCCAATAGTGATATCAGAGCCAAGGTTCGTGCGTTTCTAATACTTTGCGATTATGTTTATATAATATATGTGATAGATTAAATATTTATGTGTGATGATTTTTGAATCAATTAATTTCTTTGTTTGGGATTACTATTATTAATCGTTTTAAATGTTAAAATGTTTAAGAACTGAGACGAGTTAAGAAATTGAATTTCTTGATTCAAGAATTTCAAGTTTTGTGAAATCTTGAATTTCTTGATCCAAAAATTTTAAGATTTGTGAAATCTTGAATTGAAATCTTGAATTTTGAAATGTGGCAAAAAATAAAAAAATTCAAATAAGTTGATTTCTTGATCAACAAAATTAGTTTTATCAAGTTTGTAAAATTTCTTGATGAGATCAAGAAATCAGAAAACTATGAAATCAAGATTTTATGAAAAATTTGAATTCTTGATAAAATTTGGCCACCTGACGTCGGGCGCTGGGTCGCCTACTAGTCCCTGGCATGCGGGTGCCCAGCTACCTAACGTGTGACGTAGGGTGGGCTGTCGGCCACTCGACGTGTAATGTCGGGTGGGCAGTTGACACCCAACATGCAGGCGTCAGGTCGCCAGTCGGCACGCGACGTGCGGGCGCCCAACCACCCGACGTGTGAGCGTCCAACTACCCGACGGGTGGTCTGCCCAGCCACTCGATAGGCAGCAACCTTATTGAGCTGTTGTCTCATCCTCTCTTATTATGTAATTGTTACGTGAAGTTTATAATTTTTTTTTTAAAATTAAATGTTAATTTTAATTTTTGAAAAATTATTTTTCATAAAAATTGTAAATTTAAAAGAAATTACACATAATGTAATCGATAAATTTATATGTTTTCATTATTATGTGATGATTCATGTTAAGCATGCTAGTTGGATGATCATGGAGCCTAGACCAATGTGATTGGTTTAATTTTATGCATAATTGGTTATTTTTGGGTTTTAATTAAAATGAGGCCTGCGAGTCTCACATTTTTCTATTTTATTCTTGATGTACTTCTATCTCCCTCCTATGTATCTCCCCTTGAAATTGTTCAAATGTTTCTTGTAGTTTTAACAAATGTAATGAGAGTAGAATTAGGCGGTGAGGTTAATCTTTTTATAATTTGGCAGACATTAAAAGAAAATAGAATGAAGACGAAGGAAAAATGAGTAAACAAAGCCCATGAATGTATGGGATATATTTATGTAATAGATAGGTCTATTTTCATTTTAATTATCACCCTTACATTGACCTAGATGCACTTTGGCTCGAGTAGATCGCATAGGATTAAAGGCTCATGATTATCTATTTATTTTAGTATATATGTGATATATGTTGTGTTTATTTAATGCTTTCTTATGATGTATGCTTGTCATCCTTAGGATAGTGAACATTAAATAAATATGAATAGAAAATAATGAGACCTTGTATAATAAATCTAGTATGACCATCATTTGAAAATGTTTCAAGTTGAGAACCTTTCTTAGTTCAATAGCAAGCATAAATGGGCAATATTGGGTGGGACTCAATCATCCATGCCTTCCATCAAAAGTAGTGGCATGCCGATACGCTACCACATTTAGTCCGTTGGCCATGAGTCGTGGGATATGCTAAATTTTGGCAAGTTATGACTACTACTAAACATTGAGATACCCATGGGGTAGACTCGTTTTTATCATTGGTCATGAGTCGTGGACATTTAGATGCTTCATCTACATGGATGTTTGATGGGTAATGCTTGACATTTAGTACCATATGAGCTCAAAAAATTTAGGTGTATGGGAAGAGGTGAGGCAAAATAACTTGAGGGTTGCATGGGGATGCAATTGCTAATGTTGTTAGCTACTTTTTAGTTTTGTTGTATGGGCTCATAAAATTGGGGCATATGGCAAGGCTAGTTGGACCTCAAGCCCACTAAGAAATTAGATTTCCCAAATTTTCATCTAGCGGGTGATAGGATTTGAATAAAATAATGGGAGACATTTATGATTAAAGACCATATCATAAATGGATATTAATTGAATGAATGCTTAAATTTCTATCTCACATAAGATAATGGTTATTGCTAGTAATTCCACATAGGATAATCTAGATAAACAAACAAACTTACCAACTCAATATAGATATTTGTCACCATTGTGGATATTTAGGGCATAGAAAGATGAAACACAAGTATTGACTTGCTTAGTTGAATTAGAAGGGATTTTAATTCAAGTTTATACTTTGTTAATATCAACCATTAAGGTTGATAAATTTTTTCTTGGGTATTGAATATCGGATATGATCCCATCTTTGCAAGGGTTGCAGTAGATGACAAGAAAAATGGAGACTAAGATAAAAGACGATCCTTGAGCTTGAGAATAAAGTAAGTGTTGCTTTATTGGTTGTAGGAATGACCATTTAACTCTGGATGGAATTATGATAGTATTAGTTAATAATCTTTGGTACATTGACAAATGAACTATACAATCCCAACATTCCATGCTATATAATCAACAAAGTAATCTAAGAATTAGATAACCAAAACAGTGCATACTTATGGTAAGCTAGATTAGGTCATATCCCTAAAGAAAGAGTTCAAAAGATGGTACATTTGCTTGACCTTTTGGACTTGCATGAGGTGCCAACTTGTAAATCTTATCTCTAGGAAAACAGGAACAAATCATCATTTGTGGGACAAATGGAGTAAACCAGGCCTTTGAATGTGATCCAAAGGGACGTAAGTAGTCCACTAAATGTTAGTGTACAAGCAAACAATTCTTACTTCATTATTCTAAAATCCTTTGAAGGGTTCAAAGAATTTAGACATAAAGTAGAGAACTAAATTAGCCAAAGTATTAAATCAATCGATGTGAGTGAGGAAGAGAATACTAAGGTGGTAAATTCTTGATTATCTAATGGAGAATTTGATTCTCATTTTAAGTGAATACAAGTTGAGTTTCACTTATTTCCTTCTTCATTCTGGGAATTCACCCTAAAATCGAAGCTCAAAACATCATATGTAATATGATGTGATAAAAGATCCCTCACATATATACCTAAAGGTACAAAGGGGCCTACTTCTTTAAAGCAGTTAGTGGGAGATAGGATGAATGTGAAGTTCACCACAAAGGTTTGAAAAAATAATGGTGGCAGAGATTGTGAAAAGAGGTTTATATTGAGTTCCTTATCCATAATGATTCCTAAGGACACGAACTTTTTTTATGAGGTCTATCATCTTCAATCCATGGTCTTAGAATAAAGAGCTCTATCATATGGGTTTGAAAAAACTCTTTTAAGACTTGATATCTCATTTTCTAATATGTTCACCATACAACTCTTATAGGTGAGGTGAATATCGACAGCATGTGCTATATCCTTATGTTGCCTTTGCAACTTACTTAATGTTGATACGATCATATAGCTTCAAGCCTACAGATTATCGTGATGCTTTACAAGCTTATTCTCAGTGGCATCCACCGAAGGTTCTGACAATAGTGTCACATTGAGGACATGAGTCTTCTTTCTGGATTGCAAAACAATCCAAAGGTCCCTCAACCAGTTGACATAATTGGAACTAGTGAGTTTATTATTGCCCAAAATTTATGCAAGTTTATTTTTGGTCATTTTGTAATTATTCTACAAATTTATTATCATTTTGCCCAAAATTCCTTAGTCCTTCTCTAGTATTTAAGGATCATCTTAATGATTTTTTAGTGTTCTTCACCTGGATTGGACTGATATCTGCTCGTGACACTTAGAGCATGTGCGACATCAGGCCTTGTACACAGCATTTCATACATTATGCTTAGAATAACAGACGCATAAGATGTGCGCATAAGGTAAGTGAGTTATTCTTTCTTTTTCTTTAGGTGTCCTGGGAGATATAGCTTTAGAGAGTGAAACCCCATAACTTATAAGCAAGAATCATTTGGATTTCTCCATGCTAAACCTTTTTAGCACTTTGTCTATATACATGGATTGGAATAGTCTGATCATTCTTCTAGATCTATCTCTATAGATCTTTATCCCTAGGATAAAAGATGCACTCCCAAGTCCTTCATGGAAAACTGTTTAGACAACCAAGTCCTCGTTGACTACAACATCCCTACATCATTCACAATAAGTAGGATGTCATTAACGTAAAGCACAACAAATGCAACTGTGCTCTCATTAACCTTCTTGTAGATAAATGGTTCATCTAGGTTCTTATGAAAATAAAAAATTTGATTGTTCCATCAAATTGGATGATCCAACTCCTTAAAGCCTATTTGAGTCCATAAATGGATCTTTGAAGCTTGCAAACCTTTTGCTCTCTCTCACTGGATATGAAGCATTCTGGCTACTTTATATAGATCTCTTCCTTAATATTTCATTAAGGAAGACAATCTCCACATATATTTGCCATATCTCATAGTCATAATATGCAGATATCACGAATAGAATCCAGATAGACTTAAGCATTGCTTCTGGCAAATAGGTTTGCTCATAATCAATTCCTTGCTTCTAAGTATACCTTTTCCAACTAGACGTGTTTCATAGGTCGCTGCCTCTCCATCTACTCCAAGATTTTGCTTGTAGACCTATTTGCAGGTAATGAGAACAGTTTTCTCTAGTAGGTCCATCAAGGTCCATACCTTGTTGGAGTACATAAGTCCATCTTCGTTTACATAGCTTTTCACCACTTTTCCAAGTTGATGTCAGACATCATCTCTCCATACCTTCTTGGATCATTATCTAAGAGGAGTTCCTATTTTTTATTTTCTAAAAAAAAGTTATACCTATCAGGTACCCTTGAGACCCTTTCGAATCTTTGAAGAGGTTGTGCCTAGCATCAACTAGTGTGTCATCTACTGTAATAGTTGAGATGTTTTATGGTTCTTGAACTTTTTCAAGTTCCACAACCATGTCCAACAAGGTTTGATTCTTGCACTTTACAACCCGTTAAGTTGAGGAGTAGCAGGAAGAGTCCATTGTGAGAAAATTCCATTCTCTATAATCTAGAAATTATGTGCTTAAGTATTCATCTAATCGATCAGATTAAAGAGTCTTCATACTTAAGCCAGTTTATTTCTCTACTTTATTTTTGAATTCGTTAAACCTTTCAATGACTTCAAACTTATACCTTATAATGTACACATAACCATACGTAGAGAAGTTATTAATAAAGGTTAAGAAGAAGTTATAATTTCCTTGGGTAATAACATTTAGAGGCCCACATATATCTGTATGGATCAAATCCGATATATATTTAGCTCACTCCACTTGTCCAAAAAATGGAGATTTCTTCATCTTTACTTTGAGACAGGACTCACATGTTGATGGTTCTTGCTCGTCCTTTAGATCAAGTAATTATTCCAACTTCTTAATCTTTTTCTCAAAAACATGGCATAATCTTGTGTGCCATAGGCGCACGGAACTATGATTATCTAACTTTATTTTATTTTGTTGAATGGTGAGAATGGGGTTATGGAGAGTAACAGTATATAAACAATTCGTCAAAGAACTTGAATAGATAAAATCAAAACATTAATAAAATAATTTCCATTCTCAATGGTAAATCTAGAACCTTCTCTATCCAAAAGTGGAATAGAGACAATATTCTTAATAATATCTAGAACAAAAAGATAATTTTTCAACACTATTACAGAACCATTTTCAAAAGCTAGATTAATGGTTCCTATAGCCAATGCAGCAACCCTTGCTCCATTCCCTATCCTTCGGACCATCTCCCTTCTCTCCAGCTTCTTATTTCTTGTCATTTTTTTGCAAATCATTGCAAATATGTGAGCCACATTAGGTATCTAATACCTAAGAAACATCATTAACTGATAAATTAAGATCAACCAAATAGATACCTAAACTTTTCAGGCTCACGAAATGCTTCTTCTAGTTCCCATTCCAGTACATTAGCTTGCTACAGAAATGACACTTGTCATTAGCTTGAGAAAAAACCATCTTGACACCACTCTTTGCCTTCAGTTTGTTGGGTTTGAATGAACCTTTTCCTTTCCCTTTTTCTCTCTCAGGCGTTGTGATAAGTGCATATTTTAACATATTTTTGTATCAAATCCTTTATACTTTTCTTACTTTATTCTTGTTAATATTATTTTTTTATTAATGTTTTGTGTTAGGGAATAAATGGAAGCATGTTTCCAGACTTGTACAGTATTTATAATTTGAGCATAACTTCATCATCAAAAGCCCTATGGACCTAAAGCTTATTTCATTTGAAAGACAAGATATAGAGGTACAACTTTTCTATTGGAAGCTCAGTCTAATTCAGTTTTGATGATAGCAGAAAATTCATCCAAGTAGTTGCACAAAATGGATCACCAAAATTTAGATTAGAGTTCAACTCAGTATTGACTTATTTTACCAATTAGGTTATATCTCTTGAGACCAAATTTATTTTGAGCTAAAATTTGGATATGTTATACACAAGAGGTAAGTAAACAAGTCTGCTGAAAACAAGATGGTGTGAAAAAGTGTCAAAATGGTAAAAACATAGTCTATAATTTGCTGTTGCTGTTAAAGGACAGCTCTTGGACATGACTCGGTAATTTGACCATATCTTCTTCATCCGATCGCCAAATTTGACAAAAGATACATGAAAATATATAAGCTCCAAAAGATCTACAATTTTGATTCTTTACATATATTCAAAATCTGGTTGTATCTAACCAAAAAATACAATTAAATTTAGTAGGTGAGAAATTAGTGTAACAACTTACCAACTCTTAGCAACTAGCATACCACTTGATTAAGCCCTCCATTATTTGTTTGGCCTCTAACTTAATCCAATTACTATAAATAGGTCATGTATTAAACTTGTAGGAGGGGGGGTAGAGGGTTTCTTTAGGCTAAGTTATTTAGTTTGTATGTTTTCTAGTATTGTAAGTTTTCTGGTAGTAATAGAAATGCATTCTCTAGTTTCTCTTATATTTTTAGTCTTTGCTACTTTTATTATGTCTTTCTAAATTTCATTTTGTTGAGGAAAAATGGTAAACCTCTTGATGGAGGAAAAGGAATGGTTATAAAGGTAGAAAATGTTTAAGTATGTTGTATTATTATTTTTATTTTTGATCTAAACCCTACTTGTTTTGTGATGATTCTTGATTTATATATCTCCAATATCACAATAAATACTTGGGTTCATTTAGCTTATTGTACGGTTTTACCCCACCGACTGCTAGTGTGAAACCTTGATTTGTTGTTGACGAAGGTGTGCATAAATGCTTGATCCCATAAATAAGTGTTGGCGTTAAAAGATAATTTGCAATAGCAAGACAACATCATGATTACCTTATTGCATGAGTTATTTGATAATATCTTCCCATTGAAACTTTCATTATGTATGGATTCCAATTGTGGCAATTAATAGAGGTAAAAAGAATAAATAACCATTTCTCTATCCAAAACTCAAGAGTGGATCCCTAATCCCCAGTACTTTTATTATTTTGATTTTTCTTTAGTTAGAACATACATTAATTGTTCATATATTTTGATTCATCTTTCTAGAAATATAAATTTGAATTCTTCAAACAACTTCCATGTGGATTGACCTTGGACTCACGAGAAATTTATTACTTAATACAACCTATACTTGGGTTTGCAACCTTAAAGTTGTCGCAAGTTTTTGGCGCTGTTGCCGGGGAAGGCAAGGTAAGTATTTGCATTTGTTAATATTTTTCCTTTGTAAATATAGTTTGTGTATTTTCTTTATGGATATATGGTTATATGGTATCGTAGTCATAATTCTTAACGTTTAGCTAGAAATAATTTTGAAACTTTGTTTGGAAATTTATTTGAATCATCTCCACACACTTCCACCATGGCTAAAAATGAAAGTGTCCAGGATGAAAATGAGAATCAATAGGTGCGTACCATGCGTTGTTACTTGCAACCTCCTCGAAATTCTTCTCCTTCTTATTTTATTTTTTCTCTGAATGTAAATAACTTTCGATTCAAGTCAGGTACGATCCATTTACTTCCTAATTTCCATGGTTTAGACTCTGAAAGCCCTTACTTGCATTTAAAAGAATTTGATGATGTATGTGCCACTTTTGATGATCAAACTTGCACAAATGAGAATATTAAGCTCAAATTATTTCTTTTTTCTTTAAAAGATAAAGCAAAAAATTGGCTTAATTCTTTAAAACCTAGATCAATTGGCACTTGGCAAGAAATGCAAGCTGAATTTTTGAAAAAATTCTTTCCAACTCATAAAACTAATGCTTTGAAAACACAAATTCAAAATTTTTCTCAAAATTCGAATGAAGTTTCTTTCAAAATTGGGAAAATTTTAAATATTTGTTGAATTCATACCCACATCATGGTTTTGAAAAATGGCACTTAGTTAGTTTCTTTTATAAAGGTTTAGCTCCTAAAATAAAATAATTTGTCGAAACAATGTGTAATAGTGAGTTTCTTGATAAAGAACCTAATGAAACCCTAGAATATCTAGATCATTTGGTAGAAAACTCTCAATCATGGTATAGTGTTAATTCTTTCGAAGGTTCTATTAGATCTAATCTTTCTAATAGTAATAAAGAAAAGTATTACCTTAGCCAGAAGATGATCTAAATGCTAGGCTTGCTAATTTAACAAGAAAAGTTGAAGCCATGGAACTTAAAAAAGTAAAGAAAATCAAATATGTGCAAGAGGAAGAAGATTGTAGTAATTGTGAACTTTTGGGGCACTCCAACAATGAATCTCCAAACATTCCAGTACAAGCAAATTTCATAAATAGAAAAGTTATTGACAAGACTATTCATCCCAAGGAAAAAGTTTTTAATCCACCTCCAGAAATGAAAAATAGAAATAGTCTTGACGGCGAAGGTAAGTGTGAAAATGATGAAAAAGAAAAATATTTACATCCAACACCCTTTCCACAATGATTGCAAGCAACTTAGAAATTCAACTCAAATGCTGATATTTTTAAAAATTTTAAACAAGTCAAGACTAATATTCTATTATTGGATGCAATCAAGCAAGTTCCACCAAATTTTTGAAAGATTTGTATACAATCAAAAGAAAACATTATGTACAAAAGAAGGCATTTTTAATTGAAAGTGTTAGTTCATTCGTTCAACAATTCACTCCACCTAAGTATAAAGATTCAGGTTGTCCAACCATTTCATGTATCATAGGAAATACTATAATAGAGCGTGTTTTGCTTGATCTTGGTGCTAGTGTAAATCTTCTACCTTACTCAGTTTATGAATAGTTAGGTTTGGGAGAACTTAAAACAACTACTGTTGTACTCCAACTAGCTGACCGTTCGATTAGAGTTCCAAATGGAATAGTAGAAGATGTGTTGGTACAAATTGATAAGTTTTACTTTCCAGTTGATTTCATTATTTTGGACACAAAGCCTGTTGCACAAACACATACACAAATTTCTATCACTTTGGGTCGTCCTTTTCTTGCAACTTCAAATGCTTTGATCAATTGTAGAAATGGTATTTTGAAGTTATCATTTGGAAATATGACTTTGGAACTAAATGTGTTTAATGTTTGTATGCAACCTGCAGAAGATGTCAAAGTATATGAAGTGGATTTAATTGAGGAACTTGTTCATGAATACTTTACTACTACTAACTCTTCAGATTCTTTGGAGACTTGTTTTGAAAGTGAAAGTATTTGTAGAAAGGCACACACTAATATTATCTTTGAATTTTTGTAGGTACAAGAAAAATATTTTTGGAAGCCAAGGTTCGAAAAGCTTTCATCATCAATAGTAAATCTATTCCATCAAGTATAAAAGCTCCCCTGGTTGATTTGAAACATTTGCCAGTTAATTTGAAATACTCTTTCTTGTGTGAGAATAAGACTTTTCGAGTAATAATTTCTTCCAAACTCGATGCATTTCAAGAATGTAAGTTGATTGAAACTCTGAAAATGCATAAGAATGCTTTGAGATAGACCATTGCTGATATTAATGGTATTAATCCTTTCATTTGCACACATAACATCTATCTAGAGGAAAATGCTAAACCTTCTAGAGAAATGCAACAAAGGCTAAATCCTAATATGAAAGAAGTAGTGAGAAATAAAGTTATTAAACTCTTAGATAATGGAATCATTTATTCTATTTCTGATAGCAAATTGGTAAGTCCTACTCAAGTTGTACCTAAGAAATCTGGAATTACTATAGTCAAGAATGAGAATGATGAATTAATTCCAATTAGGATTGTTACTAGTTGGCGAATATGTATTGACTATAAGAAACTCAACTCAGTTACTAGAAAAAATCATATTCCGTTACCTTTCATGGATCAAATTTTAGAAAGAGTTGCGGGACACGAATTTTATTGCTTTTTAGATGGATATTTTGGGTATAATCAAATTGCAATTGCACTTGAAGATCAAGAGAAAACAACTTTTACATGTCCTTTTGGTACTTTTGCATATCGAATGATGCCTTTTGGATTATGTAATGCACTAACTACATTCCAACGATGCATGCTTAGTATTTTTAGTGACATGGTTGAACATTTTCTTGAAGTCTTCATGGATGATTTTTCTATTTTTGGTAATTTATTCGATAATTGTTTAACTAATTTAGAAAAGGTTTTGATCAGATGTGAAGAAAAGAATCTTGTGCTCAATTGGGAGAAATGTCATTTCATGGTAACAATTGGTATTGTTCTTGGACACATTATTTCATCACAACGTATTGTATGTTTGTAAGAAATGTCTTTAGGCCAAGTTATTTAGTTTGTATGTTTTCTAGTATTGTAAGTTTTCTAGTAGCAATAGAAATGCATTCTCTAGTTTCTCTTATATTTTTAGCTTTTGCTACTTTTATTATGTCTTTCTAAATTTTATTTTGTTGAGGAAAAATGGTGAACCTCTTGATGGAGAAGATGAATAGTTATAAGGGTAGAAAAAGTTTAAGTATGTTGTATTATTATTTTTATTTTTGATCTAAACCCTACTTGTTTTCTGATAATTCTTGATTTATATATCTCCAATATCACAACAAATACTTGAGTTCATTTAGCTTATTGTACGGTTTCTCACCACCGACTGCTAGTGTGAAACCTTGATTTGTTGTTGACGAAGGTGTGCATAAATGCTTGATCCCATAAATAAGTGTTGGCGTTAAAAGATAATTTGCAATAGCAAGACAACATCATGATTACCTTATTGCATGAGTTATTTGATAATATCTTCCCATTGAAACTTTCATTATGTATGGATTCCAATTGTGGCAATTAATAGAGGTAAAAAGAATAAATAACCATTTCTCTATCCAAAACTCAAGAGTGGATCCCTAATCCCCAGTACTTTTATTATTTTGATTTTTCTTTAGTTAGAACATACATTAATTGTTCATATATTTTGATTCATCTTTCTAGAAATATAAATTTGAATTCTTCAAACAACTTCCATGTGGATTGACCTTGGACTCACGAGAAATTTATTACTTAATACAACCTATACTTGGGTTTGCAACCTTAAAGTTGTCGCAAGTTTTTGGCGCTGTTGCCGGGAAGGCAAGGTAAGTATTTGCATTTGTTAATATTTTTCCTTTGTAAATATAGTTTGTGTATTTTCTTTATGGATATATGGTTATATGGTATCGTAGTCATAATTCTTAACGTTTAGCTAGAAATAATTTTGAAACTTTGTTTGGAAATTTATTTGAATCATCTCCACACACTTCCACCATGGCTAAAAATGAAAGTGTCCAGGATGAAAATGAGAATCAATAGGTGCGTACCATGCGTTGTTACTTGCAACCTCCTCGAAATTCTTCTCCTTCTTATTTTATTTTTTCTCTGAATGTAAATAACTTTCGATTCAAGTCAGGTACGATCCATTTACTTCCTAATTTCCATGGTTTAGACTCTGAAAGCCCTTACTTGCATTTAAAAGAATTTGATGATGTATGTGCCACTTTTGATGATCAAACTTGCACAAATGAGAATATTAAGCTCAAATTATTTCTTTTCTTTAAAAGATAAAGCAAAAAATTGGCTTAATTCTTTAAAACCTAGATCAATTGGCACTTGGCAAGAAATGCAAGCTGAATTTTTGAAAAAATTCTTTCCAACTCATAAAATAATGCTTTGAAAACACAAATTCAAAATTTTTCTCAAAATTCGAATGAAGTTTTCTTTCAAAATTGGGAAAATTTTAAATATTTGTTGAATTCATACCCACATCATGGTTTTGAAAAATGGCACTTAGTTAGTTTCTTTTATAAAGGTTTAGCTCCTAAATATAAAATAATTTGTCGAACAATGTGTAATAGTGAGTTTCTTGATAAAGAACCTAATGAAACCCTAGAATATCTAGATCATTTGGTAGAAAACTCTCAATCATGGTATAGTGTTAATTCTTTCGAAGGTTCTATTAGATCTAATCTTTCTAATAGTAATAAAGAAAAGTATTACCTTAGCCAAGAAGATGATCTAAATGCTAGGCTTGCTAATTTAACAAGAAAAGTTGAAGCCATGGAACTTAAAAAAGTAAAGAAAATCAAATATGTGCAAGAGGAAGAAGATTGTAGTAATTGTGAACTTTTGGGGCACTCCAACAATGAATCTCCAAACATTCCAGTACAAGCAAATTTCATGAATAGAAAAGTTATTGACAAGACTATTCATCCCAAGGAAAAAGTTTTTAATCCACCTCCAGAAATGAAAAATAGAAATAGTCTTGACGGCGAAGGTAAGTGTGAAAATGATGAAAAAGAAAAATATTTACATCCAACACCCTTTCCACAATGATTGCAAGCAACTTAGAAATTCAACTCAAATGCTGATATTTTTTAAAAATTTTAAACAAGTCAAGACTAATATTCTATTATTGGATGCAATCAAGCAAGTTCCACCAAATTTTTGAAAGATTTGTATACAATCAAAAGAAAACATTATGTACAAAAGAAGGCATTTTTAATTGAAAGTGTTAGTTCATTCGTTCAACAATTCACTCCACCTAAGTATAAAGATTCAGGTTGTCCAACCATTTCATGTATCATAGGAAATACTATAATAGAGCGTGTTTTGCTTGATCTTGGTGCTAGTGTAAATCTTCTACCTTACTCAGTTTATGAATAGTTAGGTTTGGAGAACTTAAAACAACTACTGTTGTACTCCAACTAGCTGACCGTTCGATTAGAGTTCCAAATGGAATAGTAGAAGATGTGTTGGTACAAATTGATAAGTTTTACTTTCCAGTTGATTTCATTATTTTGGACACAAAGCCTGTTGCACAAACACATACACAAATTTCTATCACTTTGGGTCGTCCTTTTCTTGCAACTTCAAATGCTTTGATCAATTGTAGAAATGGTATTTTGAAGTTATCATTTGGAAATATGACTTTGGAACTAAATGTGTTTAATGTTTGTATGCAACCTGCAGAAGATGTCAAAGTATATGAAGTGGATTTAATTGAGGAACTTGTTCATGAATACTTTACTACTACTAACTCTTCAGATTCTTTGGAGACTTGTTTTGAAAGTGAAAGTATTTGTAGAAAGGCACACACTAATATTATCTTTGAATTTTTGTAGGTACAAGAAAAATATTTTTGGAAGCCAAGGTTCGAAAAGCTTTCATCATCAATAGTAAATCTATTCCATCAAGTATAAAAGCTCCCCTGGTTGATTTGAAACATTTGCCAGTTAATTTGAAATACTCTTTCTTGTGTGAGAATAAGACTTTTCGAGTAATAATTTCTTCCAAACTCGATGCATTTCAAGAATGTAAGTTGATTGAAACTCTGAAAATGCATAAGAATGCTTTGAGATAGACCATTGCTGATATTAATGGTATTAATCCTTTCATTTGCACACATAACATCTATCTAGAGGAAAATGCTAAACCTTCTAGAGAAATGCAACAAAGGCTAAATCCTAATATGAAAGAAGTAGTGAGAAATAAAGTTATTAAACTCTTAGATAATGGAATCATTTATTCTATTTCTGATAGCAAATTGGTAAGTCCTACTCAAGTTGTACCTAAGAAATCTGGAATTACTATAGTCAAGAATGAGAATGATGAATTAATTCCAATTAGGATTGTTACTAGTTGGCGAATATGTATTGACTATAAGAAACTCAACTCAGTTACTAGAAAAAATCATATTCCGTTACCTTTCATGGATCAAATTTTAGAAAGAGTTGCGGGACACGAATTTTATTGCTTTTTAGATGGATATTTTGGGTATAATCAAATTGCAATTGCACTTGAAGATCAAGAGAAAACAACTTTTACATGTCCTTTTGGTACTTTTGCATATCGAATGATGCCTTTTGGATTATGTAATGCACTAACTACATTCCAACGATGCATGCTTAGTATTTTTAGTGACATGGTTGAACATTTTCTTGAAGTCTTCATGGATGATTTTTCTATTTTTGGTAATTTATTCGATAATTGTTTAACTAATTTAGAAAAGGTTTTGATCAGATGTGAAGAAAAGAATCTTGTGCTCAATTGGGAGAAATGTCATTTCATGGTAACAATTGGTATTGTTCTTGGACACATTATTTCATCACAACGTATTGTATGTTTGTAAGAAATGTCTTTAGGCCAAGTTATTTAGTTTGTATGTTTTCTAGTATTGTAAGTTTTCTAGTAGCAATAGAAATGCATTCTCTAGTTTCTCTTATATTTTTAGCTTTTGCTACTTTTATTATGTCTTTCTAAATTTTATTTTGTTGAGGAAAAATGGTGAACCTCTTGATGGAGGAAGATGAATAGTTATAAGGGTAGAAAAAGTTTAAGTATGTTGTATTATTATTTTTATTTTTGATCTAAACCCTACTTGTTTTCTGATAATTCTTGATTTATATATCTCCAATATCACAACAAATACTTGAGTTCATTTAGCTTATTGTACGGTTTCTCACCACCGACTGCTAGTGTGAAACCTTGATTTGTTGTTGACGAAGGTGTGCATAAATGCTTGATCCCATAAATAAGTGTTGGCGTTAAAAGATAATTTGCAATAGCAAGACAACATCATGATTACCTTATTGCATGAGTTATTTGATAATATCTTCCCATTGAAACTTTCATTATGT
The DNA here is from genome assembly GCA_019321725.1 of Paulownia fortunei. Taxonomy (NCBI): domain Eukaryota; kingdom Viridiplantae; phylum Streptophyta; class Magnoliopsida; order Lamiales; family Paulowniaceae; genus Paulownia; species Paulownia fortunei. The sequence goes on from CM033114.1 coordinate 14,288,485, forward strand.
ATGGATTCCAATTGTGGCAATTAATAGAGGTAAAAAGAATAAATAACCATTTCTCTATCCAAAACTCAAGAGTGGATCCCTAATCCCCAGTACTTTTATTATTTTGATTTTTCTTTAGTTAGAACATACATTAATTGTTCATATATTTTGATTCATATAAACTCCATCTTTTTAGAAATATAAACTTGAATTCTTCAAACAACTTCCCTGTGGATCGACCTCGGACTCACGAGAAATTTATTACTTAATACAACCCGCACTTGGGTTTGCAACGTTAAAGTTGTAGCAAGTTTTTGTGCAACAACTTGGACTAATTTTCTGCTATCATCAAGACTGAATTGGGCTGAGCTTCCAACAGAAAAGTTGTACCTCTATGTCTTAGCTTTTGGGGTATTAATTTTATCGGGCCATTTCTATTATCATTTGGTTTTCTTTACATACTGGTTGCCATAGATTATGTTTCAAAATGGATCGAGGCAATTTGTTGTTGAAACAATGATCACAAAATAGTGATAAAAAATTTGAAAAAAAATATTTTAAGTCGATTTGGAATTCCTAGATCTATTATCAGTGATGGGGAAAATATTTTTGTAACAAAGTTTTTGGAACTTTAATGTGTGAAATATGAAATCATACATAAAGTTGCAACCTCTTATCACCCTCAAACAAATGGACAAGTTGAACTTGCAAATAGGGAGATAAAATAAAATTTGGAGAAAACAATTAACCCAAACCGTAAAGATTGGTCTATTAGACTTACCGATACACTTTAGGCATATAGAACTGCTTTCAAAACACTATTAGGAATGTCTCCTTATAGGATAGTTTATTAAAAACCTTGTCATTTACCTGTTGAACTTGGACATAAAGCTTATTGGGCAATCAAAATGTTTAACTTCAACTTTGATGAAGCTTCAAAATTGCGCAAATTGCAAATCAATGAACTTCATGAACTGAGAAATGATGCATATGAGAATTCTAAAATTTATAAAGCAAGAATCAAAGATTTTCATGATAATAAAATTTCAAGAAAAATATTTGAGGTTGGTCAAAAGGTTTTGCTTTATAATTCTCGATTGCATTTGTTTCCTAGAAAATTGAGATCAAGGTGGAGTGGTCTTTTTGTTGTAAAAAAAGTATATCCTTATGGGGTGATTGACATTGAGAATCCTAGAAATGATAACATATTCAAAGTAAATGGACAAAGAGTTAAACCATTTCTAGAAAATCGATTTTCACAAGAGAAAATTCTTTTTCTTTCTAACCTTTGTTATGATTAGTGTTGTATATACTCATTTTCTTTGACTTTATTTGTTTTGAAAGTTTTATTTTTTTCTTTCTTTTATTTTTTTTTCTTTTCCTGTTAAATGGCGGATAACGGTACTCCGTGGCTATAAAAGTCAGACTTGTAAGTTTTCCAAACAACTAAAATCTTTGTACAAATTTTCTTTGCTTTTCTCATTTCTTTTCTTGTTCTTTTCAAAATGGGTGATTTTTTTCTAACTCTCAAGAAGCAATTTCCTTTTCATCCTAAAAATGTAATTTTGAAAATTTATAAAATCAGGATTGAAAGATTGAGGATGCGTATGTACAAGGGCATCCCGGAGGACATACGATGGATAATTGAAGCAAAGGTAAGAGCAGGTGAGTTTTCACATGAGTTTTCAGATTTGCTTACTAGATACATGCTTGGTTTTGGTAAAAGTACATATTCAAAAAAATGAAGGGCAAAAAAAATAAAAGTTTATCACAATTGTGCTAGATGGACTTGCTACAAAAGTGTCGTTCTTTAGGAATGGTCTCTAAAAATCGAGAAGATAAACTTAAATTCATTATGGATGGACTGAGTAAGGAGTCTTTAGATCACATTATATTGACTATTGAGATGCATTCATGTGGATTGGTACAGCGTGCAATTCTTGATTTATGGGATCATTTTCAAAATGAATATGAGCTTTATAGTCTTGGAAATCAGACATTAAAAGACCTTGTTTGCCAGTTTATAAAAAAACTAGATAGGAAGCATATCCTCGATCCATAGAGAGTGTTTAAGTCGTTACTGGAAGTAAAACTAGAAGAAGATGTGAGCCACAATCACAACTACATGTACATTCACGTGTAAGTAGGTAATTTTTAAATTTTGTATGTGTCCTTATTTCCAACCTTTTTGACATAAGAAAAAGACATGCAATAAATGCATTCCCTATTCATACCTCAATAAATATCACCATACTCACCCTATTTTTGCACAACTTATTTTCAAAAAGAAAAAAAAATAAAAAATAGAAGTTTCTTCAACTCGCAAATTCAATTTCATTTGTGTTTTTTATGGATCCAATCTTGGAAAAAATGGTGAGTTTATAGGGGCAACAATAACTTGGTAGAACTTTAGCAGAGAGAAAAATCATTTAGTATATGGTGGTGGCAGTTTGGGGTTAATGGGGAGTGTTGCTATTTCTTCTTATGTAAGAGGTGTCAAAGTTCTGGAGTTATCCCAAAATCTTTAACAATACAGAATATCACAGGTATGACCATTAGAGATGAGCTAAAAGTGTCACATATTCTGGACAGAATGCCTAGCATGTTAAATAATGCGGATGCATTCATCATTCTCCCTAGCGGTTTTGGTACACTGGAGGAATTATTCCAAGTTATCTCTTAGGCACAATTCAACATTCACCAAAAACCTATAGATATTCTTAATGTTAATGGTGTTTATGATGGTTTGCTATCTTTTGTAGATCATGCTCTGAAAAAAGGTTTTATTTCACCGTCTGCGAGAAGAATCATCATTTCTGCTCCAACAACTGACCAACTGATTGATCAACTTTTAGCATATATGCCAGAACCTAATCCAGCCTTGGTTGATTGGTCCAACATGAACAATGGTCGAAAACACAAATTGAATTTGACTCTTACTCTGTGATACTTATTGTTATTGATTTTATCTAATAGTATGTGTTTTTTTTTGTTGTTTCAGCTTTATTAGCCACACTTCAGGTGATATCTTTCAAAGTCTACTTTCCTATCTATTTTTGACATTGGGGATAATATCTCGATTAGGTTGGGGGAGGGATAGTTGATATCATGACTTGTATGTTTAATGTGTGTTTTTCTGGTATTTAAAAAAAAATCAAGCGTGTTTTTTTATAGGTCCGTTGAAAGCATGAAAAATGGTGGCTGAGTAAAGGGTAATTGTAACAATCTTTAAATGCATCCCTATTTTTTGCATAACATAGCAGGTTTGTGAAGTTTTTAACAAATGTTTGTAAATTACCAATTATTTTTGTTGAGTCGTAGAGGTTCTTTCAACTTCAATGATTAGAATTAAGCATTAATAATATGGTTTGATTGATGATAGATGTTGTTTTGGACTTTGATGTTGTTATTTGGTTAATATATTTTTGCGATAATTCTACTCAAATTTTGTTTTGCACAAATAGATATGTTATTCAGTGTGAAGACAATCATGTTAAAATAGATAGTTCTTATGTCTTTGCTCTAATCATCACTTAGATTTTCAACATGTATGAGTTGAGTATTAGAACTTTTACTTTTGGCTTGTCGAGGGGAATGACTGATAGTGCACCACTAGAGAAATGATTAAGGCATTAAGCTTTCTATCACCATTGCCAAATTATCTTGTTCCCCATAGGATGTTTCAAGAAAACATCCCCCTATTAAACCACTTTGAGCTTTTTAATAAATAAATAGTTTTTTTGTAACCATATCTTTTTACCTAACCTAAATACACTATTATCCAACCCTTATTCAACAAATGATTGGAGTTTAAGAGACATTCAATTAGCAGTTTGAACTTACAAAAGAAATCCAAGTTCGAATAGAAGATAAGTGTGGGAGAGTTTCTCTTTAAAAAAAAAAGAGAAAAAAAGAAAAACAATAATAAAAAAATAGAAAGAAAAAAAAATTGCAAAGTGCTACAAGTTGCAACTAAAAATGAGATGTTGCAAGATGAATAAGAGGGGTCCAATTCAATAACAATAGACCCTAGTGTGAAATTTGTGGAGTTTGAGAATTTTTCATCGATAAATTTTATGTCTCTAATTTCGTAAAGTTTTTAGAATCTTTGTTGCATCCTATCCTTTTATTTCTAAGCTACATCACCACCATTTGGCCCCATTACAACATTTGTTGAAGACCTTTTGATTTTATGTAGTGCTTTCAGTGTAGTGGAGATTTGCACCAAAGGAATAGCCTATGATGTTTAACTTTTCTATTAGAGATTGGGTGATGGTTTTTGTAAGGTTTTATGATAATTCACTTATTTGAAGCATGTATAGTTTCATCACTATTGGCATTAACTGTCCACACACACACTTGAGTATGCTTATTGTGGAAATGTATTGATTTTTGAATGACTAAGAGTTAAACTCAACACTTGTTTGATTTTATTTCCATATTACTTTGTTGCTTCATGAGAATAAAGGTTGGAAGATAGTTATTATAGGTGTTTGTGGGTATCACTGTTGGAAACCTTCACGAGACTATAACTTGTCCTCTTTGGGCCACCTAGGGGTTTAAAGGCTTGTTGCATATGCTAAATGCAATCGCGATTTTGTACGAAAGTGGATTAGTTTATATTTGTTTTAGGCTTGCTTGAGGACAAGCAAGGGTTAAGTGTGGGGAAATTTGATAAGTACATATTTTGACATATTTTTGTATCAAATCCTTTATACTTTTCTTATTTTATCTTGTTAATATTATTGTTTTATTAATGTTTTGTGTTAGGGAATAAATAGAAGCATATTTCTAGACTTGTGCAGTGTTTGTAATTTGAGTATAACTTCATGATCAAAAGCCCTATGGACGTGAAACTTACTTTATTTGAAAGCCAAGATATAGAGGTACAACTTTTATGTTGTAAGCTCAGCCTAATTCAGTCTTGATAATAGCACAAAATTCGTCCAAGTAGTTACACAAAATGGATCACCAAAATTCGGATCAGAGTCAGCCTAGTATTGACTTATTTTACCAATTGGGTTATATCTATTGAGACCAAATTATTTTGGGCTAAAATTTAGATATGTTATACACAAGAGGTAAATAAACAAGTTTGCTAAAGATAAGATAGTGTGAAAATATGTCAAAATGGTAAAAATATAGTCTGTAAGTTGCTGCTGTTGTTAAAGGACGGCTCTTAGACATGACTCGATATTTGACCATATCTCCTTCATCCAACCCCCAAATTTGACAAAAGATATATCAAAGTATATCAGCACCAAAAGATCTATAATTTTGATTGTTTACGCATCTTCAAAATCTAGTTGTATCTGACCTGAATTTTGGTGATCCATTTTGTGCAACTACGTGGATGAATTTTCTGCTATCATCAACACTAAATTGGGCTGAACTTCCAATAAAAAAGTTATACCTCTATATCTTGGCTTTCAAATGAAATAAGCTTCAGGTCCATAGAGCTTTTGATCATGAAGTTATGCTCAAATTATAAACACTGCACAAGTCTGGAAACATGCTTCCATTTATCCTCTAACACAAAATATTAATAAAACAATAATATTAACAAGAATAAAGTAAGAAAAGTATAAAGGATTTGATATAAAAATATGTCATTATCACTTTGTAGCCTTTGATCTGGAAAAAAGATGCAACAAGCATGACTGGCTTGTCCTTTATCATGGTGGACTCAGTCGTCTTTAACATGTTCACAAGCTCAGGGTAGACTAATCTCTATATTGTGTATGTTAAAGTTGACAACAAATGTGTCAAATAAGTGAGACAGAGATTACAGTAGTAGGTCCGTATAGAGATCATTCTCTATAATGACTTTAATAGACGTAAGCCCTTCAATAAGGGCTATTATCTTCAATTCATGATCATGGACTAAAGAGCGCTCGATCATACGACGTCTAAAAAGTGCTTTTGAAATTTGATATCTTTTCTTCCTAGTACACTCACCATACAACTCTTGTAGGTGAAGGAGGATCCCATAAGCAGTATCCTGGTCCTCGTTCTGCCTCTGAAGGTCATTTGACATTGATGCTAATATGTAGTATCAAGACTGCAGATTGTCATCAACATAATGCAGATAATCTGCATAAGCCTCTGAAGTAATAATCTTGGTAGAGCCGAAGGAGGCGCGGTGTTGAGGACATAGACCATTTTTTAGATTGAAGGATTATCTTAAGGTTTCTTAACCAATCAACGAAGTTTGGCCCTGTTAATTTATTTTGCTCAATGATTGTTATTAGTGGAATAATCTACAAAATATAAATGAAATAGAAAATGTGTAAACTATGGGAAAATCATATTCATTTAATATAAGTTCTTTAATACTAAATGTCTCCCACTATTTTTTCAAATTTCATCACCCGTAATGGAAGTTCGGAAAATTGAATTTTCTAGTGGGCTTGAGGTCTAATGAAAATATTTTACACCTTAATTTTATGAGCCCATGAAATATATCTATTGGTGATTAACTCTTTGATGATTGTATCACTATACAACCCTCAAGTTTATTTTGCCTTATATATTTCTGTATGCCCCAATTTTATTAGCTTATATGATACTAAGTGTCAAACACCCATCAAACTTGTGTAGATGGACTATCAAGATGTCCCATGACTCATAGCTGACATAATGACAAGGCCATCCTATGAGCATCTCCATGCTTGGTAGAGATCATAATTTTCCAACATAAGATCACCCTACGACTTATGGCCGATAATCAAGTGCGGTAGCAACATCATGGACCTTTGATAGTAGGCATGGAACGAAATGTCCTACATAACTTGTCTATTTTAATTTGAAATCGAAAAATTCTTGTTACTAAGTGGATTATTTAATGATTGTCATCATATGTTTCCCAAGTAAAAATATTAAATAAAATCTAACATGCATCCTATGTAAAAAATGATGGGATGATCATGGCCAACCTATGTGACCTGTTTGAGCCATAAAATGGGTCAAGGTCAATCTAAGGATAGAAATATAAAGAACTATTCTATAACATTTCATTTTTACACCTATACATTTATGAGCCTTGATTCTTCTTTTCTATTATATTTGCACTTAATAACCTATACAAGAATGGGCCTTTGGGCTTCGAACATCCTCCATTTACAAAACTAAAATAGAAACCTCACTTTCTATTGTGCTCTATTTGCAATAATTTAAATACAATACAAAATAGAATAAGAGGCTCACAAGCCCTAAAAATCTAAATATAATTAAAATACATATCCAATCACATTGGTCATAGGCCCATGATCATCCCTAAATAAATCATGCAATAAACATTCATCACATATATTTTCAAGCAAATAAACTTACCAAGTTGTTAAACATTGCATTTTCGAGACTTAGACACTATCTTCTATTTTTTGAAAAAATAATTTTTCAGCACTTTAAAATTAACAATTAATTTAAAATCAACAAAATTAAGTATTTTGAAAAATTGCAAGTAAATAGACTCCTAGATAGCACATCGTGCGGCCAAACAACAAGATGCCGCCCAGTCGCATGTGCACTGCTAAGCCAGAACCAGCCCTGCACGCCTACCTCTTTCAAGCAATTTGTCGACCAGGAGACATGCAACAGGCTTGTGCACGTGCAAGCTTTGCATGCACCCACTAGGCACGGGTGTATTAGCAAGCATAGGCGATGGTCACCCATGCTGCTACTGCCTCGCAGGACATAGCCGACTGCGCGCACATACAACAACATGCACGGGCGACAGTTGCTATAACTTTAAGGTTGCAAACACAAGTGCAAGTTATGTCGAGTAATAAATTTCTTGAGAGTTTGAGGTCAATCCAAAAGGAAGTTGTTTGAAGTTTTTGGGTTTATATTTCTTAAAAGATGGGCTGAATATGGTTTAGATTATGCCAAAAAAATTATACTATAATTAAGAAATTAAAATAATAAAAGTATTGAGGATTATAGATCTGCTCTTGAGTTTTGAATAGAGAAATAAATATTCATTATTTTTTTACCTCTTTTAAATGCCAACTATTGGAATTCGTACATAATAAAGGTTTCAATAAAAAAATATTATAAAATAGCTCATGCATTAAGATAATTATGATATTGCCTTACTGTTTGCAAATTATATCTTAACATCAACACTTGTTTATGGAATCAAGTATTTATGCACACCTTTATCTACAACAAATCTAGATTTTACGTTAGCAGTAGGTATAGTAGAACTGTATAATAAGCTAAAAGAACTCAAGTATTTATGGTGCTATTGCTGATAAATAAATTAAGAATCACCACAAAACAAGAAGGGTTTTAACAAAAAATTAAAACAATGATACAACACACCTGGACATTTTGAACCTTTATAACCGTTCATCTTTCTCCATCAAGAGGTTCATCCTGTCTCCTCAACTAAATGAAACTTAGAAAGACATAATGAAAGTAGAAAAGACTAAAAATAGAAGAAAAACTAGAGAATATATTTCTATTATTACTAGAAAACTTACATTACTACTAAAAAATTTAGCCTAAAGAAAGACAATAATAAAACCTTCTTTCCCTCTGTAAGGGTTTTTGTATATCTTGAATGCCACCCAAGAACCCCTATTTATAGTAGAAGAGTGTCTAAATTGGCATTTCCAAATTCACTCCCAATGCACTCCAAATTAACTTCAAATGTGCTCTAAATTCACATATCCTTTTCAAATCTAAATTTTGCCACATATTTTTCTCTATGAAATTAGCTGATTTTGGAAAAGTGACCAACATAAAATCTATATATTTGTGTTAGCTTCATTTTTGCAACTTGAATCAACGAATTTCAACCACTAAGGAGAAAGCTATGCTTGATTTAAGGAAATGTGTCAGTATAGATAGATCTTTTTAATGCATATAATTCGACAAATTGTTTTGCTATAATAAAGGATGAATTGGGTTAAGCCTCCAATAACAAAGTTGTAGTTCTATTTCTTGACTTTCAATGAAGTAAGATTCAGGTTTATAGGGCTTTTGAATATAGAGTTATGCCTAAAATACGAAAACTGCACAAGTTTGGAAATATGCTTATTTTGAACCTAATAATCACTTGTAAAATCTAAGTGATTTCTTGCATATACTTTGATCTACATATGATGGACTTAGGCAAAAATGACCATTTTTTCTATTTGTGGTGCTTTCTTGATCTAATAAAATATTATCTCCCAACTTGCTCACGAAACATGTTGTCTTCTTATATTTTATTTTGGCTCTTTTTTATCTCTTTTTGTTCATTGATTCCCTAACACAAAATATTAATAAAATAATAATATTAACAAGAATAAAGTAATAAAAGTATAAAGAATTTGATATAAAAATATGTTAAAATATGCACTTATCAAATTCCCCCACACTTAACCCTTGCTTGTCCTCGAGCAAGCTAGAAATAAATCTAAACTAATCGATTTTCGTAGAAAATCACAATTGCATTTAGCATATGCAACAAACCTTTAAACCCTCAGGTGGCCTATAGAGGATGAGTTATAATCTCGTGAGGGTTTGCAGCGGCAATACACACAAACACGTATGATAACTAACTTTCAAACATTATTCTAAGGAAGTGATAAAGTAATATGGAAATGAAATCAAACAAGTGTTGGATCTAACCCTTAGTCATTCAAAATTTAATACATATCTACAATAAGCATACTCAAGTGTATGTGTGAATAATTAATGTCAGCAATGATGAAACCATGCATGCTTCAAACAAGTGAAATCCCATAAAACCTCACAAAAACTATTACCCAATCTTTAATGGAAGAGTTAAACATCATAGGCTATTCATTTGGTACAAATTTCCATTACACTGAAGGCCCCACATGAAATCAAAAGATTTTCAATAAAGTTTGTAATGGGGCCAAAGGTTAGTGATGTGGCTAAGGAATAAAAGGATAGAGTGCAACAAATGTTTTAAAAACTTCATTGGATTAGAGATATAGAGTTTACCAATGAACAATTCTCATATTATACGTATTTCAACACTGGGACCTATTGTTATTGAATTGGATCCCTCTTCATCATTCTTATTGATTTTGCAACATACTATTTTTAGTTGTAACTCATAATATTTTTAACACTTTGTAATTTCTTTTTAAAAGAGAACTCCCCCACACTTATCTTATATTCTAACCTAAAATTCTTTTACAAGCTCATCTTGTCAATGGAATGTCTCTTAAGCTCCAAATTATTTTTAAAACAAGGGTAGGATAATAGTGTATTTAGGCTAGGTAAGAAGATATGGTTACCACAAAAAAAAGCTCAAAATGGCTCACTATGGGGGATGTTCTCTTGGAACATCGTATGGGAAACAAGCTGATTTAGCTATGGTGCTAGAAAGCCTAATGCCTTAATCATTTTTCAAGTGGTGCTCAATCAGTCGTTCACCTTGAAAGACCAAAATAAAATGTTCTAACACTCAACTCCTACATGTCAAAAATCCAAGTGATGATTAAAGCGAGGGCAAAAGAACTACCTATTTTGACATGCTTGTCTCCACACCAAATAACATAACTATTTGTGCAAAAAGATTTAAGTGTAATTATCATAAATTATAATAACCAAAGAACAACATCAAAGTCCAAAACAACACCCATTATTCATAAAACCATATTATTCTTGCTTAATTTTAATCATTGAAGCTGGAAGAACATCTACGACTCAAAAAAATAAATTTGACAATTCTCAAATTTTGTTAAAAACTTCACAAAATTTTCATGTTATGCAAAAAAAAGGGTACATGTCAAGAGTGTTAAAGTTACCATTTACTCTGCCACCATCTTTCATGATTTTAATAGACACAAAAGAAAACACTCTTGATTTTTTTAAAATTTGTTTTAAAAAAAAAACACATATTGAACAGACAATCATTTTACATTTTCGACCTTTGTTCCTATTGGACTAATCCATACGAGCTAAGACTGGATCAGGTTCTGGCACATATGGTAGAAATTGATTAATTAGTTGGTCAGGTGTTAGAGTAGAAATGAGTATTTGTCTCATAGATGGTGAAATAAAACTTTTTTCTACAACATGATATACAAAAGATCGCAAACGATCAAAGAAACCATTGACATTAAAAATATCTACAAGTGTCTGGTGAATATTAAGTTGTGCCTAAGAGACAACTTGCAATAATTCTAGTAGTGTACCAAAACCACTAGATAAAGTGATGAATGCATCTGTATTGTTTAACATGTTAGGCATTCTGTCCTGAATATTTGACACTTGAGCTCATCTATGATGGTCATGCACGTGAATGTACATGTATTTTTTATGATTGTGGCTCACATCTTCCTCTGGTTTTACGTCCAATAATAGCTTAAATGCCCTTATGGGTCGATGATATGTTTCCCGTCCCATTTTCTTATAAATTGGCAAACAGGATCTTTTACTGTCAGATTCACAAGACTATAACGCTCATATTTATCCTTAAAATAATTTCATAAATCAAGAATTACAAGATGTACTAATCCACAAGAACGGGTCTCAATAGTTAATCGAATATCATCTAGAGACTCCTTACTTAGTCCATCCTTAATAAATTGAGTTTTATCTTCTCAATTTTTAGAAACCACTTCTAAGGAACTTGCATTTTTTGTTTTATTTTTTATTCTTTTTATATTAGTTGTTTGGGAAACTGATAAGTTTGACTTCAATAGCCACAGAGTACCGTTATTTATCACTCAATTGGGAAGGATCCTAATTTTTGATAATCTTCATAACTTTTGCAGAAAGTGCAAGTGTCTTTGAAAAGAGTGGGACAATAATCCACACTGCAAGATCTTTGTGGCGGTTTTCTTTATCGAAAAGTGACTACCATGTGATATTGCATAAAAAAATTTAAAAAATACTACATACCACATTGTCAGCATGTATTTTCGATTAGGACAAAAAATAGAAAAAAGAAAAAAAAATAAATGGATAAAAAGAAAAGAGAATGAGAGTTGGAGAAAATAAATTTGTGATTATCGACACTTATAATCTTCTTTTCCATCCATTGGGTTACTTTTCAACAAGCACTTGGTTTAATGTCCTCATCCTGACAAGGACATCCCAACATTGCCTCCTTCATCACTCATCAACAAATGTTGCCAAAACCATCATCCATTCAATCACCATCTTATAATTTTGAAGTACCCAAATAAGTTTGTCCGCTTGTACTTGAGTGAGGTCTTTAGCAATTGCTGACTTGTGGTATTTTTTCCCACCTAAGTAGACATATTTAAGATGGTTCGGGATTGGTTTAAGCTCCAATGTAGGTGTCTACACCACAGAATGTAGAATCTTCTCATTAGATATTAACAATTCAACATACGAGACATCATACATTGATTTTTTTGGCAACGAATCCTATACCATCACATCATTTTTCACATCCCCTAACATTTACACATCCAACTTCTTCTTTTTTTCATCTTCTCAACAAAGAGATGTTTTTGTATAACCTCCACTCTATCATTGCTAGTGAACTCAAGTATTTGTTGTGACTTGAGATCAATAATGTTAAATGCATAAATAACATTCATATAAGTAGAATATCTCATGGCTTAACAAATATTATATTTTATAACATCGCCATCAAATTCTATAGTAAGATTGCCATCATGAACATTAATCTTAGCTTGGGTTGTCTTAATGAATGGTCTTCCCAAAAGAATGCATGTAGGATTAGGGCATATGTCATTTTCTATCTCAAGAACATAAAAATCAGTAGAGAAAACTAATTCATTCACTTGCACAAGAACATCTTCTACAATCCCTATTGGATATGGATTAGATCTATCAACTAATTGTATAATAATACTAGTTTTTTTTAAAGGTCCTAGATATTGATTGATGCTCCTAAATCTAACATGATTTTTTCAAATTTGTTCTCACCAATAGTACAAGGGGTTGTAAAAGTGCCTCGATCCTTATATTTTGGAGGGAGTTTTGTTTGAAGAACTGCAAAAACATTCTCTCCCCATACTTCATTTTTCATTCCCTCTCAACTTTCATTTGTTAGTGCATAGGAACTTAACATATCAAGACACTTGTTTGATCGCATCAAGAAGAGGGATGTTTACCTCTACTTTTTAAAAAGTCTCAAGGATCTTCTTTTCTTGCTCATTTTTATTAGAATTTGCTAACCTGCTAGGAAAAGGTAGAGGTGATACATAAGTATGAGAGAGAGGTTTAGGAGTGGTTACCGACTTTGGATTCTCTTTAGGATAAATATTCTTGTCAATAGCTTTTCCATTTCAAAGAGTTGTGATAAAATTAGCCTCCTTGATTGAATTTTCACTTGAAGAAGAAACATGACACTAAGTGGAAGGATTAGGTTGAGATTGAGCAGGAAATTTACTTTTTTCATGAGTACACAAAGAAGCTGTCAATGTTGAAAATGTGTTTTTGATCTCATTGATGGCTTGTGAAGTCTGGTTATTGATATTTTTTTGTGCGTGCATAAACTCTTGCAAAGTTCTCAAGAGATTTTATATGTGGAGTTGGATAAGAAGGAAAGTTTTGTAGCTTTTGTGAATGTAGCGATTGGGCATAATTCTCATGTCGCCAACTAAAATTGAGATGATTTCTCCATTGTGGATTGTAAGTCCAGAAAATGGAGAATGAAAAGACTTTTTAAATATGTTCATGGTATTTACTTGTGCTGAAATATTTGGGCATTCATTGGTGTGAGTGACCCATAAGTTCACGAATGCCACAAACTTCTTCATTTTACACATATCTAATTTTTTTTACTTTTTTAAGTCCCATGGTCTCAATTTTTCTTGTTAAACTAGCAATCCTAACATTTAGACCATCTTCTTGACTAAGGTAATATTTTTCTTTATTACTATTAGCAAGATTAGATCTAATAGAACTTTCGAAAGAATTAACACTATACCATGATTGAGAGATTTTTACCAAATGGTCCAGATATTCTAGGATTTTATCAGGTTCTTTATTAAGAAATTGACCATTACACATTATTTCAAGAAAATATTTTGTTTCAGGAGATAACCTTTATAAAAAAAAAACTAATTAAGCGTCAATTTTTAAAACCATGTTGTGAGCATGAATTCAACAAATTTTTAAATCTTTCCAACATTGAAAGAAAACTTTATTAGAATTTTGAGAAAAATTTTGAATTTGTCTTTTGAAAGCATTAGTTTTATGAGTTAGAAAGAACTTTTTCAAAAATTCAGCCTATAATTCTTGCCAAGTGCCAACTGACCTAGGTTTTAAAGAGTTAAGCCAAATTTTTGCTTTATCTTAAAAAAAAGAATAATTTGAGCTTAATGATCTCATTTGTAGAATTTTAATCTTCAAAAGTAGCAATTACTTCATTTTCATATGCAAATAAGGGTTGTCAAAGTCTATACCATGAAAATTAGGAAGTAAAGGGATCGTACCTGGCTTGAATAAAAAGTTATTTGCATTGAGGGGAAAAATGAAACAAGAAGGAGAAGAATTTTGAGGAGATTGTAACTAATAATGCATGGTACGTACCTGTTGATTCTCATTTTCATCGTGGACACTTTCGTTTTCAGCTATGGTGGAAGTGTGTGGAGATCACTCAAACATATTTCCAAACAAAGTTTCACAATTATTTTTAACTAACAACAAAAATTATGATTATGATTCCATATGAACATATATCCGTAAAGAAAACAAACACACAATATTTAGAAAGGAAAAATATTTACAAACCTAAATACTTACCTTGCCTTCCCTGCCAACGACTCCAAAAAATTGCTACAAGTTTAAGGTTGCAAACCCAAGTATAGGTTGTGTCAAGTAATAAATTTCTCAAGAGTCCGAGGTTGATCCACAGGAAAGTTGTTTGAAGTTTTTGAGTTTATATTTCTTAAAAGATTTGCTGAAAGTGGTTTAGATTATAAAGAAAAAATTATGATATAACTAAAAAATAATAAAAGTACTAAGGATTAGGAATGTGATCTTGAGTTTTAGATAGAGGAACGATTATTTATTATTTTTTACCACTTTTACATGCTAATATTGGAATCTATACACAATGAAGGTTTCAATGGGAAGATGTTATCAAATAGCTCATGCATTAAGGTAATCATGATATTGCCTTACTGTTTGTAAATTATATCTTAACACCAATACTTGTTTATGGGATCAAATATTTATACATACCTTTATTTATAACAAATCAAGGTTACACGTTAGCAGTTGGTATAATAGAACCGTACCATAAGCTAAATGAATACAAGTATTTGATGTGCCATTAGTGATATATAAATCAAGAATCACCACAAAATAAGGAGGTTTCAATCAATAATACAACACACCTGAATATTATGCACCTTTATAACCGTTCCTCTTCCTCCATCAAGAGGTTCATACTTTCTTCTCAGTTAAATGAAATTCAGAAAGACATAATGAAAGTAGAAAAAACTAAAAATAGAAAAAAAAAACTAGAGAATATATTTCTGTTACTACTAGAAAGTTTAGCCAAAAGAAAGACAACAATAATACTTTCTTTCCCCCTTAAGGGTTTTTTTGTGTCTTGAATGCAATCAAAGAACCTCTATTTATAGTAGAAGAGTGTCTAAATTGGCATCTCAAAATTCACTCCAAAGTAACTTCAAATGTGCTCTAAATTTATGTCCTTTTTAGATCCGATTTTTTTCACATATTTTTCTCCATAAAATAAGTTAGTTTTGGAAAAGTTATCAACATCAAAGCTGTGTATTTTACAACTTGTATCACCTAATTTCAACTATTAGGGAGAAAGTTATGCTTGATTTAATGAAATTTATCAGCATCGATAGATTCTTTCCATTGCACACACTTAGACAAATTGTTTTGCCATAATCAAGACTGAATTAGGCTGAGATTTTAACAAAAAATCTATAGTCCTTTCAAATGAAGCAAGAGTCAAGTCCATAGAACTTTTGAGCATGAAGTTATGCCCAAAATACAAAAACGGCACAAGTTTGGAAACATGCTTAGTTTGAGCCTAACAATTCACTTGCAAAGTCCAAGTGATTTCTTGCATATATTTTGATCTATACATAATAGATTTAGGAAAAAGTTGGCCTTTTTCTTCTAATTGTGATGCTTCTTTGATCCAGTGAAATATTATCTACCAACTTGCTCATGAAATGTGTTTTCTTCTTCGATTTTATTTTGGCTTTTTTTGATCTATTTTTGTTCATTGATTCCCTAACACAAATATTAATAAACTATAATATTAACAAGAATAAATCAAGAAATGTATAAAGGATTTGATACAAACATATGCCAAAATATACATTTATCAATAGTCGCTCGTGTTGTTGCTACCTCACAGCGCACATATAGCGTCCTGTGCACGTGGGCTTTGTATTCTCTCACATTGTATGTTTCGGCTGTGGTAAATTCACTTACATCAATATTTTAACCATTAAAATATTTTACATGCAATTAATAAAAAATCAATTGTGTCCAAAACTGAAATACAAAAATAATAATAATCATGTTCACCATGTAAACATACAAAAATAAATCACATCAACTGTCAATAACATGAACCATGGCTCTGATACCACTGTTGGATTTGCTGTAACCTAGCGGGTAAGTACAGTGGAAAATTCAATTTTTAAAAACAAGCATGTAATAACGTTTATAACATTGCTTCATGATAATTTAATGATCGATGTTATTAATATGCTTTATAAACATAATGTAAATAAAAGTGTGATATGATTCATTACCTTTTTTTTTAACTCTATAATTTGATGCAAGGCTTGAGGCAATCAATTATCGGATGGTTGCAAGGCTTTCACCAAGGAGTCCACATGCCCATCCTATTAAGCAGTCCCAATCTTGGATTAGAATAACCAAAAATAAAAGAACTTGCTAGTGCTTTTGTTTTTCTTTTCTAGCATAGAGTGGAGTATACATTAATCTTTAATCCAACTAGTGGAATTGAATATTGAGTGCCTATTACAATTGTTTTTAATCCAACTAATAGAAGAAGAACAATATCATGCACTTGGATATAGAAAAAAAGAAAAAAGAGGAGAAGAGAGAAGCAAAAATAATTTTTCAGTTCTCTTTTTGTGATGGCCGAAAATGAGAGTGCTGGGGAGAGGATATTTGTCTTCAATTTTCTATATATATATGGAGGCTACAAGAATTAGGTTATCCCTAGTTTTAGTCTCACATATTGAATTGGTTGTTAGGAAAGTCTAATTTCCTAACAAACTAAATCCATTTGAATTCAAAATCCTCTTCTCACTAGTAGCCAAAAAATAGGCCTAAGATGACCTTGAACTTTTGGCCACTCCCCTCTTCCATATTCATTGAATCTATCCATAAATCCAACATTGATATCTTATATCAATTAAATAAGAAAATTCTTTTTTTCTATTTAATTTGTTTCTTCTAACATTCCAAGTGGGCTTTCACTAATGAACCATTTTAAGTTGGGCTTGGACTTCATCAAGCGCATTAATTAATCTAATTAATTAATTAGCTCAAGTTCAATTAATTAATTAATTAACTCCAATTTGGATTTCCAATCTTATTAGATCCAATTAATAATCCTATTACTTAATTGGATAATTAATTCAACTAATTTGAATTAATCTAATCCTTAATTAATTAATTAATTATATCCAACTCTTTGGATTAATTTAGATTAGAGGTTATTCATTCCAAATTATGAGTGACCTTTTGGGTTCACTACGAAGCTAGTAGTAGGCTTGCAATAGTTACAACTTAAAAATAATAATTATTCCAAATAATTAATCAATTAATTAATCCACTTGGAATTAACTTTTTAATCCAAGAACCTTACTATCCATGAAAACATCTAACAAGTAATCATGTCAAACTAATTTTAGGTGAAATAGCTAGTGAGCCTATTTTAATTACGAATACTATGAACGTAAGATTTTTTCGTCAATTAATCTCCCAATTGAGTCTATGGTATCGATAAAAGTCGAAACCCTAATTAACTCAAATGATTTTATTTCAAGTTCCAGTGACTCTTGATGAATAGTCAGAAATCTTTTTCCAACATTTATCTTACATTGGCCAAGGATTTTAGAGTCACGAACTATGAAAAACATAGGAGATTCACTTATTCTACTAGACAAGTGATAAATCCTTTGTTGGCCACTCATTAACCACCATATATGTAGATGCAATAACCAATGTAATCCTTTTGTGATTGTCAAACAATCAGAGAATGCATCAAAGTTAGACATGACATGTACAAGGTTAGTATAGTGCCTCAAATCAAAAGACTAGTCGTACACTATCATTAGGAATTCGTAATTTGACAAATAAAATTTTCAACTAAAAATTTCTTGTAGGTCAGTTTAGTATACTTGTTCTCTAACGAGCACCCGCACACATGCACTTACATCACTATGCTAATTCTAGGCATCGTCATCTTACGAGCATGTATTGAATGCACAAGTCTTATTAGGCTATATGATATCCCATTTCAAAAAGCCTTTGGCTCGAAACTTATTTAAGGCTAAAACCTTAAAGACATGTTTCATGATCGTTGTCATATGCGCAACCATACCCTGTAGCTAAATTTAGTCAAAGGACTTTATCTAATGCGCAGAAGGTAAATGAAATATATAAGATAAAGAAAGTGCCCTTTTATTAATATGATTACTAATAAGATTATTTTACAAATATAATGAATAGAGTAGAATACACCCAATTTTTAGATCATCATGCATCCTACTCTAACACTTTGTATGGTGTCAAGGCACAATTGCAACTATTTTTCCACTCATTCGGCAATGTAGTGCCATGCATAGCACCGAGATGTGATCGTTGTAATTTCTAGCACTGCAGCTCGGCTTTGAGGCGCTGCGGTGTGGATGCTTTCACCATTTTTTAGCATTTTCTTCATCTTGCAATCCCATTTCTTCTGATTTTATACCTACACAACATGTATAAAAGATAAGTGCACAACTTCATCAATTATATGAATAAATATCCTAATTTGTGCTATTGGGAGTGTCGAAAATTATGTTGAATTATGAACTTATCACCTACCCTTAAAATTATATTTTGCTCATCCCTGAACAAAATTTAAATCAAACTATTCAAAAGCTTATTATTCGGTCATGAATAATTCATCTTGATTTTCCAAAACATGCCTTAACAAATTGACTATTGCACAAAATTTTAGAAATTTGTCAAACAGCTAGCTAATCAAGTAAAATTATAAAATCCATGCCAAATTCATCTTGTCATGAAATTTGAAAGTGTTTGTCTGCATTGTCAATTTCAAATTTCATGCATGTTTTTTAGTTGAATTATGCAAACCAGTGACTCTCTTTATCTATCGAAAATGTTTTGAGCATTCTATAGTCTTACTTTTCATACACCTTATCCACTAAAGTAGACACTCACAAACTTAGATCAATAGGATTTCAATAAGCATGTAATGTATGACCTGGGTGTTAGCTACAAACAAAGGATAAGGATAATCACAAAGTAAGAGAGCAATAACATGTTGTATGTAAAATCGCACTCCAATTTCTTGCTTTTATCCCCTTCACTTTCTTTCATTTTATTTTGGGTTCTTTTCTTTCTTTCCTTTTCTTTTCTTTTCTTTTCTTTTTTTTCTCAACTATTTTTCTTTTTCTTCTTCATTTTCTTTGACCTTTTTGTTTTTCATGAGTCCAAAGTTTCATTTTATGTTCTTTTGTTCTCACAACCCTCAAACTTATTTCTTTTTATCTATATGGGTTGCTATGACTTCTTTAAACATCATTCATGCTCACACACCTAATTTCATTTTTTCATGCCCAAAATATGTCCACATAACCCCTTTACAAATCGTGCACAAGATGTAACATATTAGGCTCTCTCAAGGATAATAAATGATTTTTTGGGTTATAAGGGATAGTATAATGAGCTACAAGAAATGAAGTAGACTGGTGGTCATTCATATGCATTGCATATGTCATTCTTTACAAGAGGCCCAATGGGGTAGCTAGTGACAATGATGTTATCATGGTAAGCTATAAAGTCACAAACGAGTCAAAGATGACCTAAACCATTTCCAAGTTTGTTTATTATCTAGGATTTTGCCTCAAAGGGTAATCAAGCAAGTTTTAAAGCAGCTCATGTCAATCAAATTAACTAGATGCAAAATCCTTTACCAAACAACACATAATTCACAAGATTTTGATACAAAGTGCTAAATGAAAATTCATCATTCATGATAAAGAATAACTCAACACAAGAATCACCATGTTATAGGACAAACAATCTTCCTTCTCACTAGACCATATACAAATATCAATAAAATTCATCATAGGCTATTGGTCATCGAGACAAATCAAGTATTCTCAATCATGAACCTAATCAAGTTTGATAATTAAAGCATGATTGCTCTTGGACATTCATCACATAATTTACACAAATCACATATAATTCACCAAAAATAAAAAAAATTAGCTTAGATTTTCAAAAATTCCCCACCCCAAACTTAAATGCAACATTGCCCTCAATATTGAAATATGAAAGAAAATAAAGGGGGAAAGAAAACTCCCTTGTGAATAGAGTGCGCCTTCGAAAGCATGAGTACATTAGACTCCATACTTGCAAGTCTATGAGCCACCAAGAAAGCTTGAAAGCTGCAATCAACATAAAAGTAAGACGTAGACGAGAAACAAGATAAAAGAAAAGCGATAATTAGACAAAGAAAAATTAAACATGCCTAAATCTAGAAAAAAACATATGTTGCAAATTTAACTAGGAAATTATTCAAAAACTAAGGAAAAATAAAGTAGTTCTAAGTCATAGTTGTTTGCTTGACATTATTATCTCTACTTGGGAATTGGCTTAGACATCTTATAGCCGTTACCTTTTCCTAACTAGCACATGAATCAGCGTTGATTTTTCCGTATCAAAGAGTTTAACTTCCTCTACATGTTTTACATCTTGAGTGATTGGCTTTAATTTTTTTCATGCCTTGACCAAAAATTTGACTTCCCTCGAAAGCTCTTCTTGTAAGGAAAATTAGAATGATGATGTGCAATTATTACCCCCAAGCTCTCATCCCCCATCTCACCTATCAAATAAGAAAAAATGATTACCGATGAAGAATTAGAACCGTTAAGTTAAACATATTTCAAATAAGAGGGAAGAGGTTTATGTTCAAGAGTGGGGGCTCCTAAATGGAAGGTGTTTATGTAGTAGTGGCAAGCCTATCTAAAATCTCAAACTTTGGTTGAGCACTTCTCCTAGAAAGTGAATTTGGTATCAAGACTTGCAATTATGGCCATTGTGCTCTGATCCACAATATCTTCATCATTTCAATACACCAAGTATGCTTCCAATTCATCTTTGAACCTATTTTCTTACAAAAATTTAAGAGATAAAAGATTAAATGCATCAATTCTATAAAACATATGCTCATCAACTGGATGCATTTAATATTTTATCTCTTAAATTTTTGTATGAAAACACATGCTTCATGGCCTTTAAAACATTGAAAATCATTTGTTCATCCTCCACCCTAAGTATTAACCTTCCTAGTCGAACGTCTACAAAAGCTCTACCTATGGCTAGGAATGGTCGCATATCAATACATCTTTCACGTCCAAAATAAGAAAAATCAACAGGGAATATAAATTTGTCTACCTTCACTAACATATCCTCAATGATACCTCGTGGATACTTTAATGGATCAGTCCTTAGTTGCAACAACACCATGGTTGGATTTGGTTCCCCAAGTCCATGTTTTCTGAAAACAGTTATAGGCATAAGATTAATACTTTCTCTAAAATCACATAAGAGTTTAGGAAAAGAAATTGGACCAATAGTGCACGGTGCACAAAACTCCCTAAGCCATTAAGCTTTAGAGGAAGTTTGTTTTGAACAAACGTCGAGCACTCTTTAGTAAGGTTCACCATCTCATACTCCTCCAATTTTCTTTTGTTAGACAACATATCCTTCAAGAACTTAGAATATCTAGGCATTTGAAGTAAAGCATTGGCAAAAGGGATTTTAAAATGAAATTTATTAAAAACATCTAAAAGTTGGGGTGATTCTTCCATCTAAGATCGTATGTGTTTGAGTATGATTATTTTATGGTCTATGGAAGTTCTCAATAAAATTTGCTTGCTCAAATGATAGAGAGAAAGGATTTCCCACTTGATATTCGGTGTTATAATAGCCTACTCCACACAATTTATAAGCAACAATTTTGTACCTTTGTTGTTGAGGCACTCTTGTTTCCAATCTTCTTGTTGAGTACCTCAATTTGAGATGAGAGAGGCTGTAAAGGTGTCAACGATATGCACTCTTGTTGGCCTCTTTTCCATGCTTCATTAGATGCCATTTTTTCCTATAAAATCATAGGCCTCTTCCTATGTCTTTCTCATAAAGCGTGTGAGGAGAGGATTATCAAATCCAAAAAAAGTATTTCTACAAATACCAAAAATAGACATTCTAGCTATATTTAACCTATGAAAATTGGAGAGTGTGATTTAAAAACTAAAATAAATTAATTATCAATGCAAAGTTAAGAATGAAAAAATGTAGGAAACTAAGATTTAGGGAGATAGGGGTCAAGGATGTTGATTACCAACCTATTTCACTATGAGTTTCACAAATTATGATTAGAGTGAATGTTCAATCATGCGACAATGGGTTTTTCAAATGTATTTGGTAGACTCTCTCGAGACTTACCAATTCTACTAATAAAAGGGAACATGTAACATCTCTATTACGGGTTTCACCAATTAATAATGCATTAAGTTTAATGAAATCCATTGGCTTTCAACACAATCAAATTATGTCTATGACAATTGCATATACTAATTCCTATATCTCTATATTAATTAGTCCATGACATGCATTACACGAGCATTTGTTGAAACACTACCTCTTGATCTTGATCACTACAACAAAGATCAATTCAAAATTGGCTAAACTTCAGAAGGCATTAAGATCATAATACATGCTAAACACAATTTAAAATGTCATCTAATCATAAAGAAGCTATTAACTTATAAATCCATATATTTGTTTTCCAAGCATTGACTAAGAAAATTTAGTTTATAGTTAAAAGATGTAACATAATTCAGATACAACCACCATGATTCTTTCATAATTACACTAGACTAAGCAAAAATTGTACCAATTATGTCTAAGCATGGATTTGTATGGATTTAATGGGAATATGATGTACTAGACTTAGAGAATCTTGTCGAAGAGTGATTTAATTCCATCTGGAAACTTGATGCATGAAGTAGTTGCATGGTGAAATTCTTCTTTCCTTGCTTCCAATCTTAGCCTCCTTCAATTGGTGTATGGACTAGGGTATAAAAATTGAAAGAATTGTGTGTGGAAATTGAGAGAATTGTGTGTGTAAAAAGTGTATAAAGTGTGTGTGGTATATGGATTATCATTGATATGAGAGTCTGTAATGTATCCAATTTGTGTATCTCATAGGGTGTGATGTAATATGTGTATCTAGAGTGTGTATAACAATAAAGATGCAAAAAAACTCCATTTCATGCCACTTGTTGAAACATCAAACAAAAGAAATCAATTCTTTTACTCATGTGGCGCCATGATGCGATAAATTAGCACCACGACGCTAATCTCCTGGTTTGGCTCTGTCGTGTTTTGGCGCATTGGATCAATTGTCTCAGATTTTAGAGGTGCCGAGGCATAATTATTGTTATTTTTCCACTTTCATTCGAAGTTGCGGCACCATGTATGGTGCTAGGGGGTAACGCTTGTAGTTTCTAGCATTGCGGCTTAGCTTTAAGGCACTACAACACGAATGCTTTCACCATATTTTTAGCATTTCCTTCATCTTTCAACCCCAATTTTTCCAACTTTGTACCTACACTGCATATATCAAAAGATAAGTGCACTATTCCATCAATTATATGAATAAACATCTTAATTTGTGTTGTTGGGAGTATCAAAAAATATGTCGAATTATGAGTTTATCTATATGTATAGCTTCCTAGTTAATTTCTTAATAGGGATAATGTATAAACCCCTTGTATTTTAATGAAGTTTCAAAAAACCCGCTATGTTCAATCAATAGCTTAAAAACTCCCCATGGTAATAAATAATTCTGCACACAACCCCCTATTCTGTCAAAGTTAACGGATGTGGAATACATGTGCTAGAATTACAAAGGTGATTGCTAATGTCTTCCTTTGCCTGAATATTCTATTAAAATTGACTATAATGCCCTTGCTTTTGATATTTATGTAATATTTGCAATTAAAAACATAATATCATTTAAAAATTACAAAAAAATATATTTTATATTAAAAATAAATCTAATAAATCTACATAATCTACTGTAGTCCTTTTGAATTATTTTTCAAATAACAGTTTTAGGTAAAAAAAATTTTAATCCATTTATAAAAATAATTGAAACACCTAATTTCTATAATTATATTTAATATTGAAACCTTATTTTGAAATAATTGAAAATAATATAATTGTCTGTTTTTATATCTAATTTGAAAGTGATATTTTTAACTTTAAAAATCATTTTCATTTACATAAAATTTTTAGATACAAAATTTGAAAATTCTTTAATTATTTTAGTAAGCAATGTTTTGGCTATAAATACGTGGATACACGTATCTACTATATTTTTCTTTCAATACATTGCTAAATATGTTAATCATATACCACTAAAAAGTTATAAAAATTCCATAAAGGCAATAAAATTTCATTAAAATTACAAAAATTCCATTAGAATTCCACTAACACTTAAAAGAAATTAGAGAAATTTACATAAAGTTATAAAAAATCACAAGAAAATTACAAAACCTTATAAAAATTTGTAGAAATTACATATCAATTTTAGAAAATTACATAAAATTACAAGAAATTTATAGAAAAAATTGAGAAAATTACAAAAATTGTCCAAAATAATTTGTTCAAATCCTAACAACTTTTAACAGTTATGTCAAACACGTACCAGAAACATAAAAATATTTCAAAACATAAAAAAATGGTAAGAAATGAAAATATTGTTCAAACCATATTTTTATTCAATAGGGGGTGATGGTGGCAGCTTTGGCCTTCTTCATACCTGTGAACAAGCGAAATATATTCCCTGAATTGTGTTCCCCTTGGAACCGATAAAACAAAGCTTCTAAGTGACTCTATAATAGTAGTAGCATAAGAAAGCATATTATTAATCCCTCA
>CM033114.1:14313742-14366613 GCA_019321725.1 Paulownia fortunei
TTTTTTTTCTTAGCTTGTTCTTTGTTTTCTCCCCCCTCTCTATCTGATTTTTCTCTTGGAGGTTTTTGGAATCCTTAAAATTGGATTTGTGATGCCTTAAAGAGGGCAAAAATCCCATTTTGACCCTACTTTTTTGCTCTGCAGCACCTAGGCGCAGTGCTCTCTATTTTCGGCACCTAAGCATCCTATTTTGGCACCTAGGAGTCATGCTCTCTATTTTCTTTGGCGCCTAGGTGCTGTTGCTGTAGTTTTTCTCCTCCAATTCAGTTATTTTGACAATATTCAGCTATTTTAGCTAGTTTTTGACCTCTTTTAAGATGAATTGGCTTTTGGTGTCTTCTAATTAATTGTAGCCCTATATCGTAGATTTCCATAACCACTTGAATCAATGCAATACGAAATATGTGGAAAGTGTTATGGATATAATACCAAGATGTACCATACTAGAAAGTTTCAATCAAGTGCAAATTATTTAACCAATATTTCTCACTGAAATCGAATGAACTAGATTTTATGGTAAACATAAAACTTATTGATCTATCTCGTAGCTTTCCAATGGTTCAAGAATAAAGTTAAAATGATATTGGAGTAAATAGTTATGATGAAAATACAAACACTACTGTCAATAGCACCATACAATGGGTTCTTCTAAATTTTAACCAAGTTTTATGTTTCTTTCCATTTTCTTCTCCTTTTACCATTACCTACAAAATTTCAAACTAAATGCATATAAAGTAATATAAATACTTAAAAATAAACCAAATGTTAATCCAAAGGCATATGTATTATTAGTATAAAACCAACTCAACAATAATGATTATACTCTAGATATAGGAAATATTATATTTAAAGTTAGAATACTTTTAAACAAATTTATAATGAATATAGTTCCAAACATGAATCACAAACAACTCAAGTTGATATATATAGAACTAGTAGTAGTAGTTCTAGGCTTACGACAACACAACTTTTACTTAGAGAACAGACTAAATGTCCTAGAGGATCCTCAAGTTCCAATCAGGAATTTGAGAGTTATTTTAATGTTTCATTTGAGTTTAATGAGATAAATGATGATGGAGAGTTCTATATTTTATGATGGTGGTCGCAAAAGGAGCAAACTTATCCAGTTTTGTCCATAATGGTGAAGGAGATACTTATTTTATTTGCCTCAACCATTGCAGTGGAGCAAGTCTTCAGTATGGGAGGTAATATATGAGTGAGAAACGCTCAACCTTGTCTTTTGAGAATTTAGAAGCCCAAGCATGTCTTGATGATTGGATCAAGGTCTTTATATGAAGACAAGGTCAACCGAATTAAGAGGAACGGGTGGGAGTGATTGAACCACATCACTCACTACGATAAGAAGGGTTAAAAGGTAAGAGAACTACGTGGGCTTTGATTCCTCTATACCCTAAGAGGATACGTAGGCAACTTAAATTTAAGTTCAAGCCCTATTTTATTTTTAAAATGGTTTTTAATTATATAATTTAATTTTAGCTAATATTTTTTTTAAAATTTAACTGCAAATTTTTTATTGAAATTTAAGTTTAAACTTTAAGATTTCAAGTTGAGCATTTTTTTTATGTTTATTATAATTAGAATATTTGATAATTTAAATTTTAGGTAATAATTTTTTTTTTCAAATTTAAGTTAATTTTTTTTCATGAAGTTTAAAAATTAACAAAAATTTAAGTTCAAAAATTTTCATTCAAAATTAAGTTTAAGATTTCAAGCCATCGTTTTTGTTTTTCAAAAGTTGTAATTTCGTAAAATTAATGATTAGTTAAGAAGTTATAATTTTTCAAAACATAAGTCAAAATAAAATAAATTCAAGGGTCAGATTCAGAACCAGAATCGGAATCGGCGGTCAATCGAAACCATAACCAAAATAGGCCCACCGGTTCCAAAAACCCAAACCGTAACCAATTACGGTTAAGGGTTGAGATTTTTCCAAACCATGAAATTAGTGGTTCCGAACTGGAACTGTGGTTAGGTCTAGAAATAGATATAGATGGACTATCCTCTAAAAGCAAGACTCAATGTAGCGTTACCTTTGTTGATTCGGATTGCCAAAAATTGGTGGGATTCTATAAAGTCAACATACATTGACCTAACAAACCTATTGTCTTGCGATGGTTTTAGGAGGTTGACACCTCAAGCAATACTTTCCTCATTCAGTTAGATTAGTTAAGGAAAAAGAATTTCTTAATCTAAAGCAAACTGGGAGCATGTCTATACTTGAGTATGCAAACAAGTTGAATGAGCTTGGTCGTTTTTGTCCTTTCTATTTGAACTCAGAGGAGGAAAGCAAAGTGAATAGGTTTTGTCAAGGGCTGATAAGGGATATTCAGGGAAGAGTATCCTCCTATCTTGATACCAAATACAGAGATTTAATGGAGCGAGCCAGTCCGATGTGAAAATCTTTTGAGCAGAATGGTGGGGATCGTAAGAGGCCTCGATTAGAAGGATCACAACATTTTGGAGAAAAGAATAGAAATGAAAAGTTTCAGTATGATAAATGTGAGTGTTGTAATAGAAGACATCCTGGTGAATGTCGCTAGAAGAATGCAGCAATGTTTTAAATGCAGTCAAAGAGCGATTGACCAATTAAAAAGAATGGAGGGACTGAAGTAGGAAGACCAGTTGAGCAACAAAAAGAGAGTAATGCAAGGGTGTTTGCTTTGACAGAGCAGGATGTGGATGCGAATGATGATACAATGAAAGGTACTTATCTTAACTTTATTTAAGTTTCGAGGATGAAACTTTTTATAAGGGTAAGGATGTAATACCTTAAATTTTTTTCAAGATAGAAATATTAATTAATTTTGTATGTCAATTAAACAAAACTTGTTTTTCTTAGTTTAATATTGTTAGGAAACATAAAGAGTTTCAAGCCATTAGGACTTTGAGAGCAGTTAGGAATTGGTTCCACATCTTAAGGATCCAAAAGAATTAATTTGGTTCAACTTATATGTATCTCCTATATAGACAAGTCTCCATATGTATCCCATCTAGGTTTGAATTATCTACTTTTGAAGAGATAATATGCATAGTAGATAACTGACAAAATATTAAGTTAAAATTCTTGTGGGCATTCTTAAGGTTAGACCCGTAGAGATTAAGAGCATGTTTGGAATCACTTTTCAAATGGATTAGATATAAAAGTCTATTTAATTTTTTTTTTTGTGTTTGGTGATTTATATTGGATGGACTTTTCAGATAAATCACATCTCTAAAAGTCCATTCTAGAAAAGTGAGAATATGCGGCTTCTCAAAACTTATTTCCCGTACTTGTATCTGGAAGTTATTAAAAAGTTGATATTTTCCAATTCTATCCCTTCTCTTTCTATTTAAATTACTAATATTAACCTCACTATACTACTCTATACTACTCTTCAAAACACGTTCATTCTTCCAAAACTTTTCACAAAAGTTCTAAGGGATTTCAAGGTATCTATAATTTTTTCTTTTTGTAATTTATTTTTTAGTTGAGATGTAGATGATGTATTTTTTATTTGGATTCTTCATACATATATTTTATAATTTTTATCTGATAAAAAAATTTGAACAAATTATACAAAATTCATACCCCTATAACTTTCTACACATACTGATCCTTGATATTATTCTCTATTTTTCAAGTAAATTCTCTGGACTTAGATTGTTTCTCCTTCGTTTAAATTATTGGTGAGTTTTCTCTTATATATATATATATATTATAAGGTTATAGTTTAATGCTGAAACTTTATATTCAATTGGATTCTTGTTTTCTTTGCTACTTTTACTAAAATTTTGTAAATTATTTCCTTTTATTCCATGAATTTTGGAGTTTGTATACATCTATACTTGGTGGATCTCTTATTCTGGATAAAACATGAATGGAAGCTTCTTTTTTCTCTTATTCTGGATAAATCTTATTCTGGATAAAACATGAATGGAAGCTTCTTTTTTCTCTTATTCTGGATAAAACATGAATGGAAGTTTCTTTTTTCTCTTAATGGAATTTCTTGCGAATGTTTTTATCAGGTGTATTTCTTCAATATTAGATTTTGTTTCTATTCTGCTCTGTAATTATATCAAAGTGTCTTTGATGAAAAATTATTGATTAGACAGAGTATAGGATAGTACTATATTACATGTCATCATTCTCCTTATTTGAATAGAATTCTTATCTTTTTTATTTTTCTTTTTTGATTAATTTTTTCATGTTTGTTAATGAAGATATAGAACTTAACTCAAATATACAACAATTTAAGAAAAATGTAAAGACAAAGGCAGTTTGGAATAGTGATGCACACAAGTTGTTTGTTGAATTATGTTGTGAGCAAATATCAAAAGGGAGTAAATTAGGGACTTTTTTCAGTAGAGATGGGTGGAACAAAATTTGTGTTGACTTTGTCCAGAAGACTGGTTTGAACTATGATAAGAAGCAGTTGAAAAATCATTGGGACAATACCAAACAAGATTGGAAAGTGTGGTATAAACTGATATCTTCAGACACTGGACTTGGTTAGGATAATATCAAAAACATGATTTCTGCATTTGATGAATGGTAGGATGAGTACTGAAGGTAAATTATTATTTTTCATTAACTTTTGAAACTTGTAAACATACACATGTGTTATAGTGAAAACTTAAATGACTTATTTTATAATTTCCTAGGCCAATTCGGATACAATTAAATATCGATACAAAGGATTTGAAAATTTTGAGGAATTGACCTCTTTGTTCAAAGAAGGATATGCAACTGGAAAAAATGCTTGGGCACCTTCAGAAGGATCTCTACCAAATGACTCTAATGGACCATGTCAAACCTAATCAAGTCAATTAGAAGAAAATATAATACAAATAGATCTAGAGGTACAAGTTGAAGAACCAAACAAAGCAGCTAAACCAAATCAAACTAAAAATGGAGTTGGAGATACTGCTGGTGTCCGATGCCATAAGAGGGCCAGGGATGAGTTTCCACTACCTAAATACTCTCGTAAAGTTTCATCTGCTACAAATATGGATATATATCTTGGTCGTATTTGTGAAACTATTGAAGCAATGGGTGCAAGATCGGAGAATACAATGCAAGAATATATTAATATACTAAATGAGATGTGTGAAGTCCCTAAAGGAAGTGAGCTTTATTTGTTTGCTTGCAGGTTGTTTTTGAAAAAGGAACAACGAGATTTATTTATTGTCCTTGGGAATCCAAAATTGCGGTTCTTGTGGCTTAAAGATGAAAAGGCACAATATGATAGGACTATTAATAAGCTCTATTCCATATAGACTACATCTAGAATATTCTTACTATTTAAATTAGGTGCAAGAAATAGTTGTCCTTTTTCTTCATTAAGTTTCTAATTAGCTTTTAAAAGATTTCTAGTTAGGTATCAGTTAATAGTTTTTAGTAGATACTCTTTTTATTAATATTTGAAAATTTATTTTTTATTACTTTCTATATATAATTGAATTGAATTAAAAAAAATGGCCAAATTTTCTTTCGAAACTCAAAGACTAATTATTGTTGCTTCAATGGCATTACATAATTATATAAGACAAGAGGCAATAGCTGATGAAAAATTTAAACATTACGATGAAGATGAAGATTACTTCAGTGGCAATGAAGAAACCGAGGTTGACTTAGAGGAATATCGTGAATGAGCAACAAAGTCAAGAAATGGCTATTGTACGTGATGCTATAGCCAATTCCATATACCAGACAAGAGGATTTTGACTATGATGAATTTTTTTAATTAAATTTTAATTTTTGAATTTGAACATCTTGTTAGTTTTCATTGTTCAACCTTTTTTTTCTTGGGTTGGACATCTTTATTAATTTAAGGATTTAACTTGAAATGATTTTCAATTAATTATATTTACAAGCTCATTTTATTATATAGTATATATTTCGTGTTCTATTTTTAATGAGCAGTGTAGTGTTGATATTATATGTACTTTTGCATATAAAAAAAAATATTTGCAACATGTCATGTATTATTTTTTTAAGATAGATTTTCTTGAATTTAATTACTTCACTTTTAATAGAAATATTATGCTTTTGAACAATGGTATTAGAATTGTTGTTGATTACAATTACTTAAAAACAAAAGTGAAAATCATCAAAGAAAAATTGAAACTATGAGTTGCAGTGGACTTATATTGTAGAAGTACTCCCAAAACATGAACTAAGTTCAGAAACAAAATAGCTAATCAGTAATTACTTTGGCAGTTCATGCACATTGCACTTGCCAGATTAGTTGTTTTTCTAATAAAATTTTGATAGTGGAAGCATATTGTTTATGGGTTTAAGCTCATATAAATCACTATAGTAATATAGTGTGAGCTCCATTGACTATTTGCTAGGATAGGTAAATGTGTATCCCTCGTATTGACTATGGCTATTTCAAATGAGTTTTGTTTCTTTGGGTGTATTTACATTTGATTAATATATTATTTAATGGGCGCTCAATGTATTATTCTAATTGAAAACTGGAGATAAAACTAGTATAATACTAGAAACCATGCAATTCACCACACTGAATTAACGCTTGAGAATGTTGCCACCTTGATATTCCTTTATAGTATACTGATGTTTTTAAGAAGGCCCACAATTTGCTGTTTTATGAGTTAATTAAGTTTGGATGAATCATCGTCTTTGTTTACTAGCAACCATCTTGCGGGTTCTATTATTGCTAGAAGAGAGGACACTACCTTGATATTCCTTTGGTGGGTTTCTTGATAGAATTGACTTTAATTAATTTAAGGTTTTGTCTGATCTTATGCATAAAACAAGTGTAAAATTTAGGATAAACAAGGATTTTTATTCAAGTCTACTTGGGAATTTTGTTCCAATTACTATATGATGTCTTACATAATTATTACTGCTAATTTTAGATTCAATGGAACATAAAAGAATTCATTCATAGAGTTATCAAGATATCATAAGATTTGGAAATTTGAGGTCTACTTTTATCTTCTTATAATATTTATATATATTTTATATTGTTTTAAGATTTTTAATAAGCTTGCTCATTGTCCTCAACTCAATTGTTTCTGATAAAATTCTTTTTCAGTGGGACAAGAGTTCTTCTCGAAACTAAGGGTCAAGCATATAAGAGAATTTACTTTATTGATCATGCATGAAAAATTGCATTTTCTAATTCGTGTGCTTTAGCATGGAAATTCGTATTTTGTTTTAAGCTCTCAAATTAGCCTACGCAATGTTTGGGCCCCTTCGGGGGATTTGTTGGCCTTCGGAACTAGTTCCATTATTGTTTGGCTGCCCAGCAGGATTATAGCTGAATTATTGTGTTACAACTTTAAGGTTGCAAACGAAGTGCAAGTTGTGTCAAGTAATAAATTTTTCGGGAATTCGAGGTCGATTCATATAGAAGTTATTTGAAGTTTTCGAGTTTATATTTTTTAAAAGATGGGCTGAATGTGATTTAGAATATAAAGAAAAATTTATGCTATAACTAAGAAATCAAAGTAATAAAAATACTGAGAATTAGGGATCCGCTCTTGAGTTTTGGATAGATGAACGATTATTTATTCTTTTTACCTCTTTTTAATGTCACAATTGGAATCCATACATAATAAAGGTTTCAATGGAAAAATGTTATCAAATAACTCATACATTAAGGTAATCATGATATTATCTTACTATTTATAAATTATATCTTAACACCAATATTTGTTTATGGGATTAAATATTTATGCACACCTTTGCCTACAACAAATCGATATTTCACATTAGCAGTCGGCGGCATAGAACCGGACAATAAGATAAATGAACTCAATTATTTGTTGTGCCATTGAAATACATAAATTAAGAATCACCATAAAATAAATCAAAGTTTCACATTAGCAGTTAGTGGGGTAGAACCGTACAATAAGCTAAATGAACCCAAGTATTTGTTGTGTCATTGATGATACATAAATTAAGAATTGTCACTAAACAATGAGAGTTTCAATCAAAAATTAAAATAATAAAATAACACACCAGACCATTATGAACCTTTATAACTATTCATCTTCCTTCACCAAGAGCTTTACCCTTTCTTCTCAACTTAAATGAAATTTATAAAGACATAATAAATGTAGAAAATACTAAAAAAAGAAGAGAAACTAGAGAACACATTTCTATTACTATTAGAAAACTTACATTACTACTAAAAAAATTTAGCCTTAAGAAAGACAACAATAAAACTTTATTTCTTCCTATAAGGGTTTTTGTATATTGAATGTCATCCAAGAACCCCTATTTATAGTAGAAGAATGTCTAGATTGACATCTCCAAATTCACTCCAAATGCACTCCAAATTAACTTCCAATGTGATTTAAATTCACATATACTTTTCAGATCTGAATTTTTTCATCCATTTTTCTCCATGCAATCAGATGATTTTGGAAAGTGATCAACATAAAATTTGTATATTTTCCTTCAGCTTTATTTTTCAACTTGAATCGCCTACTTCTAACCACTAGGGAGAAAGTTATGCTTGATTTAAGAAAATGTGTCAGCATAGATAGATTCCTTTCAATGTTCTTATTTAGATAAATTTTCTACTATAATCAAGGCTGAATTGGGTTGAGATTCTAATATCAAAGTTGTAGTTATATCTCTTGTCTTTCAAAATAAGTAAGATTCAGGTCTATAGGACTTTTGAGCATGGAGTTATGCCCAAAATACCAAAACTGTACAAGTTTGAAAACATGCTGATTTTCTAATTGTGATGTTTTTTTTATCTAATAAAATATTATCTCCCAACTTGACATTTTATCCTGAATATATGATACTTTTAGCTCATCTCCAATGGTCATGTTGTGATATTCTATACTGTTAAAGGTTTTGGGATAACTTCTAAAACTGACTTTTTCTACATGAGCAGAAGTAGCAACGCTCCTTATAAACCCAAGTTACCTCCTCCACACACTAAATGAATTTTTTTTTCTACTAGAGGACTACCAAGGTTATTGGCTGCCCCCATAAACTCATCATTTTTCCTGGATTGGTTCTGCAAAAGACACAAATACAGTTGAACTTGCGAGTAGAAAACCCTTCCATTTTTTTTCTTTGTGAAAGTGAGTTATAAAAAAATGGAGTAAATACAATGCTATTTATTGAGGTGTGAACAGAGAATATATTTATTGCATGTCTTTTTTTTGTTAGAAAGTTTGAAAATAAGGACACAAAAATTTGAAAATTTGCAACTTACACATGAATGTATATATGTAGTTGTGACTTTGGCTTGTATCTTTCTCTTGTTTTACATCCAATAATATCTTAAATGCCCTCTGTGGGTCGAGAATATGCTTCCCATCCAATTTTCTTATAAACTGGCAAACAAGGTCTTTTAATTTTAGATTCCTAAGACTATAACGCTCATATTCATTCCAAAAGTGATTTCATAAATCAAGAATTGCACATTATACTAATCCACATGAATGCGTCTTAGTAGTCAATATACTGTCATCTAAAGACTCCTTACTCAATCTATCCATAATGAATTAAATTTTATCTTCTCGATTTTTAGAAACCATTCCTAAGGAATGACACTTTTTGCAAGTCCATCGAACATATTTATGATAAACTTGCATTTTTTTCAACCTTCATTTTTTTAATATGTGTTTTTTTACCAAAACCAAGCGTGTATCTAGTAATCAAGTTTAAAAACTCACCTAGTACTCTTACCTTTGCTTCAATTATCCATCGTCTTGTCCCTTGGGATGCCCTTGTGCATAAGCATCCTTAATCTTTCAATCCTAGTTTTATAAATTTATATAATTGCATTTTTAGAAAGAAAAAAAATCATTTCTTGAGAGTTAGAAGAATGTCATCCATTTTGAAAAGAACAATAAAAGAGAATGATAAAAATAGAGAAATTTTGTACACAGATTTCAGTTATTTGAGAAACTGATAAATCCAACTTCAATAGCCATGGAGTACCGTTATCCTGCTAATTAACAGGGAAAAGAAAGACAAAAATAAAAGAAAGAAAGCTTACAAAGTAAGCAAAGTTAGAGAAAATATGTATATATACACATACTAATCATAACAAGGGTTAGAATGAAAAAAAAATCAATCACTAGGATGGGGAGTAGGGGCATCATGTTTCGCTTTGAAATAGATCCTAACTTTTGATAATTTTCACAACTTTTGCAACAAGTGTAAGTGTATTTGAAAAGAGTTGGCCAATAAAATTCACATTGCAAGAACTTTAAGCAGTTCTCTTCGCCAAAAAGTTACCACCACATGCTCCTAAATGACAAAAGTTATGAATATTACCTTTATCATTATCAAGCACGCATCTCCGAAAGATTTGATCGGAATAATATTTCAATAGGTATGGATCATCCCAATAAAAAAATTTCACCTCGATCAAAAACTTTTTTCTATCTTGGGAATTCCAATACAGTGATATTTTTCATGTCACAAGAAAATTAACAATGTCAGTAAATCAAGGTAAAATAGAAACATTAAATAGTTGTTCATCAGGGAAAGTGTCATTAATGGGTGTGGTTTGAAATAAGTCATCACCAACGAATCTAGACAAATTATTAGCCACTACATTCTCTATTCCTTTCTTATCACGAATCGTAATGTTGACTTCCTAGAGTAAGAAAATCCACCTAATCAGTCTAGGTTTGGCATCATTTTTTGACAAAAGATATTTCAAAGTTGCATGATCACTAAAAACAACAACTGGTGAGCCAATAAGATAAGATCAAAATTTATCCAATGCAATAACTACAAGTAATTTTCAATTGTTGAATTATCCAATTGAGCACTATTCAAAGTTTTACTTGCATAGTAAATGACATATGATTTCTTATCTTTTCTTTGTCCTAAGACAGCTCCAACAACATAGTTACTGTCATCACACATTATTTCAAAAGGTAAAGTCCAATCTGGAGGCTACATGATTGGAACAGTCGTAAGTAATGGTAGCACAAGCGTTCACATTTCTAGGAGTTTCTGAGCGCTGTGTACCCATTCATATTACTTCTTTTAATTTGATGAAACTAAAATGAATAGGTTGTTTAAGCACTTGTGAAGCTTATGCTTTTCTGACAAAGAAAGAGAGCATTGGTAGAAGGCATTAATGAGTGAATCATTTGATAAAGCATTTATCATTGGTCATCATGATATTGTTTGTGTTCATTCTCTTCTGCAAGTCCTATTTGTTGTCAGAAATAGGATAAATGATTACATTATTTAAGAGTTTAATGACTTTATTTCTCACTACATCTTTCATATTATGATTTAGCCTTCGTTGCATTTCTCTAGAAGGTTTAGCATTTTCCTCTAAATAGATGTTATGTGTGCAAATTAAATGACTAATATCTTTAATGTCAGCAATGGTTCATCCTAAAATATTCTTATGCATTTTCATAGTTTCGATCAACTTACCTTCTTAGGATAAATCAAGTTTGGAAGAAATTATTACTGAAAAAGTCTCATTCTCACCCAAGTAAGAGTATTTCAAATCAAATGGCAAAGGTTTCAAATCAATCATGGAAGCTTTAATACTTGATGGAACAGATTATACTATTGATGATGAAAGTTCTTCAAACTTTGACTTCCAAATTTTTTTTTCTTGTACCTGGGAAAATTCTGAGAGAGTATTAGAGTGTATACTTTTACTTTCAAAACAAGTTTCTAGAGGATCAAAAGAATTAGTGAAAGTAAAATATTCGTGAACAAATTCTTCAATTGAATCTACTTCTTGTACTTCAACATTTTAAGCTTAACAAAAGTATTTTCACAATTTTCAGTCCATTCAAAAATAGTATCTTTTGTTAGAAGATTACACAAAGGTTTAGATACTATACTAAAATCTTTGATAAATCTTCTATAAAAACCAGTATATCTTAAAAATGATCTTACCTCCTTCACAAACTTTGGTATTAGCAAATTGGCAATTAATTTAATTTTAGATTTGTCGACTTTAATACATTTTGATGACATAATATATCTAATAACAATACCATTTGTTACCATGAAATGACATTTCTCCCAATTGAGTATAAGATTCTTTTCTTCACACCTGATCAAAACCTTTTCTAAATTAGATAAGCAATCGTCAAATGAATTACAAAAAATAGAAAAATCATCCATGAAGACTTCAAGAAAATATTCAACCATGTCAATGAAAATACTAAGTATGCATTATTGGAATATAGCTAGTGTATTACATAATCTAAAAGGCATCCTACGAGTTTCCTATAGTCAATGCACATTCGTCAATCAATAACAGTCCTAGTTGGAATTAATTCATCATTCTCATTCTTGACTATAGTAACTCCAGATTTGTTTGGTACAACTTATTACTTACAAACATTAAACACATTTAGTTCTAAAATAATATTTCCAAAAGATAACTTTAAAATACCATTCCTATAATTAGAGCATTCAAAGTTGCAAGAAAAGAATGACCCAAAATGATAGGAATCTGTGTATGTGTATGTGTATGTGCAATAGTCTATGTGTCTAAAATAATGAAATCCACTGGAAAGTAAAACTTATCAATTTGTACCAACACATCTTCTACTATTCCTTTTAGAACTTTAATTAAACGGTCAGCTAGTTGGAGTACAATGGCCCCAAACCTAATTGTTCATAAATTAAGAAAGGTAAAAGATTTACAATAGCACCAAGATCAAGCAAAGCACGCTCTATTCTAGTGTTTCCTATGGTACATGAAATGGTTAGACAACCTGGATCTTTGTATTTAGGTGGAGTAAATTGTTGAATGATTGAACTAACACTTTCAGTTAAAAATGCCTTCTTTCGTACATGATGCTTTCTTTTGATTGTACACAAATCTTTCAAAAATTTGGCATAAGATGGAAATTGCTTGATTGCATCTAATAATGGAATATTAATCTTGACTTGTTTAAAAACTTCAAAGATTTCAGCATTTAATTTTAACTTTTGATTCAATTGTAATTTTCTAATGAAAATGATCTACAAGTGAATATTTTTCTTTTTCATCATCTTCAAACTCACCTTTATTAAACTTACCTTCATCGTTAAGACTATTTTCATTTTTCATTTCTCAAGATGGATTAGAAGCTTTCTCCTTGGGATGAAGAGTCTTGTCAACAACTTTTCCATTACGAAGAGTTGTGATCGAATTAGCCTCTTTGATAGAATTTTCACATGATGAAGAAACATGACACTGAGTGGAAGGATCAGGTTGAGGTTGAGCACGAAATTTACCTTTTTAATGAGTATGCAAATAAGTTGTAAGTGTTGAAAGTGTGATTTTGATCACATTGATGGCTTGTAAAATCTAGTTATTGATATTTGTTTGTTCATGCATTAATTCTTGCAAATTCTTCTCAAGGGATTTTGTATGTGGAGATGGATAAGAAGGAAAGTTTGGTGGCTTTTGTGAATGTAGCAGTTTGGTACGGTTCTCGTCTCGCCAATTAAAATTTGGATGATTTATCCATTATGGATTGTAAGTTTCAAAATATAGAGAATAAAAATGCTTTTTGAACGTATTCATGATATTTGCTTGTACTGGAATATTTGGGCATTCATTGGTGGAGTGTCCAACAAGTTCACAAATGCTACAAATTTCTTCATCTTACACAAATCTGATTTTCTTTACTTTTTTTAGTTTCATGGCCTCAACTTTTCTTGTTAAACTAGCAATCCTAACATTTAGATCATCTTATTGACCAATGTAATATATTTTTTATTACTATTAGCAAGATTAGACCTAATAGAACCTCTAGAAGAATTAATACTATGTTATGATTAAGAGTTTTCTGCCAAATGGTGTAGATATTCTAGGGCTTCACCAGATCCTATATCAAGAAACTCACCATTACATATTGTTTCAACAAATTATTTTATTT
This sequence comes from Paulownia fortunei, assembly GCA_019321725.1. Classification (NCBI taxonomy): domain Eukaryota; kingdom Viridiplantae; phylum Streptophyta; class Magnoliopsida; order Lamiales; family Paulowniaceae; genus Paulownia; species Paulownia fortunei. Next base: position 14,327,606 of record CM033114.1, read on the forward strand.
GAGGAGTTAAACCTTCATAAAAGAAACTAATTAAGTGTTATTTCTTAAAACTATGATGTGGACATGAATTCAACAAATTTTTAAATGTTTCCCAACATTGAAAGAAAGCTTCATTAGAATTTTCAGAAAAAAATTGAATTTGTCTTTTCAAAGTATTAGTTTTATGAGTTATAAAAAAAATTCAAAAATTCAGCTTGCATTTCTGCCAAATGCTAATTGACCTAGGTTTTAAAGAGTTAAACCAAGTTTTTGCTTTATCTTTTAAAGAAAAAAGAAATAATTTAAGCTTAACAATCTCATTTGTACAAGTATGATTATCGCAAGTGGTACATATTTAATCAAATTCTTTCAGATAAAAGTAAGGGCTTTAAATGTCTAAACCATGGAAATTATGAAGTAAAGGAATCATACCTGGCTTGAATCGAAAGTTATTTATATTTAGAGGAAAAATGAAACAAGAAGGAGATGAATTTCAAGGAGGTTGCAAGTAATAATGCATGGTACACACCTGTTCATCTTGGACACTTTTATTTTCAACCATTGTGGAAGTGTGTGGTACTCAAATAAATTTTCAAATAAAGTTTCAAAATTATTTCTAACTAAATGACGAAAATTATGACTACGATACCATATGACCATATAAACCCATAATATTTACAGAGGAAAAATATTTACAAACCTGAATACTTACCTTGCCTTCCCCGACAACAGCGCCAAAAACTTGCTACAACTTTAAGGTTGCAAACCCAAGTACTGGTTGTGTTAAGTAATAAAGTTTTTGAGAGTCCAAGATCGATCCACAGGGAATGTAACACCCCTTAACATAACTGTAGAACATAAACAAGCTAATACAGTTAAATCAAAAAACGTTAACTTTTCATCAATACTAGAATTATGGTTTTGATAAAAGTTTCCCATTTTGGCTATAAAAGAAAAGAACTTGAATTCTTTTGTTGTTTCATTTCATTATTAACACACTATATACATAAATCAAAACTAAGTACATCTGTAACAGAGTGGCTTATTTAAAAATAAAATAGAGTTTTTAAAATAAGCTACAAAATAGGTCGAAGCATGGCATATGAACAAATCTCTATTCGGCCACTCTAAAGACTCAGTCAACCTCTAAACCTGTACATTTCCACCTGCATCACATGAATCTAATGAGTTAAAGGCATAATAAGGTAAAACTGATGCAATAACAAATAACGTACATGCAAATTACATAAATGATTAAATGCATTATTCAATTTAATAAATTTTATTCATAAATCATTCTTTAAGCCCTTAAAGTATGGTTCCTAACTAATAGTGATAGACTGTGATTTTCGAAACCTGTTTATAATAATTGGTCAGTAAGAGAAATAATACGAGGTTTTCATACTTGATCTTTCAACCTCAAGTATTAGCCGTATTCTATCTCATTCATTATGGTTTTCCTATATTGGTTGTTCAACCTCAAATATTTTCTACCATTTGTTGGGTCCGTCGTTCCCTCTCGTGTCCCTTGTCTACCCGATCATTAATCAAGTACTATACTTTCGTTTCAAAAACCTCATTATATTCTTAATAGTATCATGCTTCATGAACCATAAATGCATCAAACATTACATCATATGATAAATAATGACAATCACATTAAAACATAAACAACATTATATTATTATTATGATACAACAAATGAGAGTTTCAACTTACCTCAAGTCCGCTTTGTGCTAAGTGAAAAGGTCAATCTCTTTAGAAGATAGGATGTGTTAAAGGCCTAATATAATCAAATCATGTACCCTTCAATATCCTTTTAATAAATTACATAATCTATTCTAATTAAAATCATATATTCTTTTTCAATCCTTTGTAAACAATTCCACATTAATTACATGACCTTAAAAATAATGCATACTCCATATTTTACTACTAATTCAAGACATTAAACATTAGGGTAGCCACTAAATCACTAATAATTAAAACATAAATATTAGGGCAACCCCCAAAACATACACGCAATCCAAATTAATATGACTTAAACTCAGTTCTAACATAAATTGATTCTAACCTTCAATTAAGCAACCTAATTATAATTGTTCACAATCATTTGGAGGCACCTTCAAACATAATATAAGCATTACCAAATCAATAGAAACAAGTAAATTAAGCATATTTCACAAAAGTATCAATTTTGCTAAAAACTAGCTTAACTAGCTTGGTTTTGACTTCAAGTGTAACCTACTTAAGTTTTCAATCATACAAAAACATACTAAAATATGTAACCATCCAAGATACTATAAATTCATCATAAGAAACATTGAAAAAGAATATACATTGATTAAGTTGGAATTAAGCTTCAAAATCAACGATTTTCAAGCTTAAAAGGGTGAAAATTTGCTCTAGTTTGTGTTCAATAGATTCCTATAGATTGAATTCAAATTTTTGTGAGTAATAGAATGTAGAAATTTAGGAGAAACTTAGGAGAAGAAGGGCTGGTCATTTTTGAGGAGCTTCCACAAGAAATATAGATGAAAATAATTTATTTGACATTTCAAAGAGAGGTTAGTGGAGGGCTATGATTGGTTGACTCATGCTTGGTGTCCTCTTATGAAAAGATCCATATTTATAGGCTAGGGAGATGACAAAAATTAATGCTTTGGTGTTATAATCAAGTGCAATGTGGTTTAGAATGATTTCATGCAACCTAGTCAACCAACCAATCAAATTGCACCATTTTGCATAATTTTAGTTCTTAGCCAAATGTAACATATTTCAATCAAATATTTAGGCAAATAATCACTTTAGAATGTAACAAGTATGGAGCAATACAAATAATTCATTTCATGGTCATTCAACACATCAATCTTCCTTAACCGAGATACCGAGCTTTTCACTGCAAAAAGCCACTTAAGGAATATATTAAATCAAGAACCAAAGGTTTGATCTCATATTTCATGTACTAGTGCATGTTAAAGCATAACTGGAGCATATAGTAATAATTATTGATGTTCGTGTAATCATGTTATTTGTATGCCATAATTCGATAATGTGTATTGATTAGATGCATATTTATGCAAAATGCTTATTATTGGCTATGTAGGAGATAAAGTGGGCATTACAATCCTTCATTCCTTATAAAAATTTCGTCCTTGATATTTGACTTTCCAAATAATTTTGAATACTTGCTCTGCATTTCTTCTTCTCTTTCTCATGTGGCCTCTTCTATAGAATGATTCATCCATAATACTTTAACAAGTTGAATCTTTTTCGTTCTCAACTCTTTTCCTTCTAATCCAAAATTTGCATTGGTTTCTCTTCATAAGTTGAATCATGAGTCAATTCCATTGTTTCATAACTCAATACATGAGAAGGGCTTGAAATGTACTTTCTCAATATAGACACATGAAAAATATTGTGAACACTAGATAAGAATGGAGGTAAGGCCACTCTATAAGCTTTGTCACCATTTCTTTCGAGAATCTCAAATGGGCCGACATACCTTGGGCTGAGTTTTCCTTTCTTTCCAAATCTCATAACACCTTTCGTGGGAGCTACTTTTAAGAACACATGATCCCTAATGGTAAACTCTAGATCTTTTCTCCATTTATCTACATAACTTTTTTGTCTACTTTGCGCAATCTTTATTCTCTCTCGTATGTATATTGAACTACTTTCGGACCAAGTAGGCTTCGTTCTCCAACTTCATCCCAATGAACTAAAGATTTACATTTCCTTCCATACAATGCTTCATAAGGCACCATTCCAATTGTTGATTGGTAGTTATTATTATAAGTAAACTCCACTAATGGAAGCTTCGCATCCCAACTCTCTTGAAAATCTAGCACATAAGCTCTTAACATATCCTCTAATATCTGAATAACCCTCTCTAATTGCCCATCACTTTGTGGATGAAATGATGTACTAAATGCAAGTTTTGTTCCCATGGCACTATATAAGCTCTTCCAAAATATAGATGTAAACTTAGGATCTCTATCGAATATTATTGAAACTAGCACTCCATGTAACCTGACTATCTCTTTAATGTATTGTTGAGCATACTAGTCCATATTATATGTGGATTTTACTGGAAGAAAATAGGCTAATTTAGTTAATCTATCAAAAATCACCCATATAGAATTATACCCCTTTTGAGTTCTAGGTAATCAAAGTACAAAGTTCATTGTAATGTGCTCCCATTTCCACTCTGAAATCAACAAAAGCTTCAACAACCCTGATGGTCTTTGATGTTCAATCTTAACTTGTTGACACGTGAAACATTCAACCACAAAATTTGTTATATCTCTCTTCTTTTTAGGCCACCAATAATGTTGTTGTAAGTCTTTATACATTTTTGTGCTACCTAGATGTACTGAGTAGAGAGTAGTATGAGCTTTTCCTAAAATGTCTATTTTCATGGCCTTGTCAAATGGCAGGCACAGTCTCCCTTTATATTGAATAATTCCATCATTAGTAACAAAGAAGTTTGGCCTCTTTCCAACATCAATCTTTCTTTTCATTCTACTCAAATGCATATCCACATTTTTACCCTATTTAATTCTATCTTAAAGTATAGGTTTCATCATTAATGCTGACAATGAACACTTTTTCCCTTTAGGTACAATTCAAGCTCTAATCACTGCAAATCCAGTAATATTAACTTTTGAATAACAAAAAGAGAAGACGTGGAGAAGTACTTAAAACACTTATGCTCTGTGTAATTCTCACACTTCTCACCATACAAATAATATCTCCAGATTTTCAAAGCAAAAACCATAGCAGTAAGTTCCAAATCATGGGTTGGGTAATTCTTTTCATACTCTTTCAATTGCCTTGAAGAATAAACAATAACCTTCCCATTTTGCATCAGAATAGTACCCAAACCATTTTTTGATGTGTCACTATACACCACGAATCCATCAATTCCTATTGGAATGGTAAGAACAGGAGTTGTAGTCAATTTATGTTTCATTCTTGAAAACTTCTTTCACAAGCATCGGTCTACAAGAACTTTATATTATTTCTTGTCAACATTATCAATGGAGTTGTTATCTTTAAAAACCCTGAACAAATCATCGATAGTACCTTGCTAATCCCAAGAAACTCCTTACTTTTGATACATTTGTTGGTGTTGGTCACTTAATGATAGCTTCAACCTTGCCTGGATCAATAGAAATACCATCCTTAGATACTACATAACCTAAGAGTACCATTTGTTCAAGCCAAAACTTACATTTCTTGAATTTAGCATACAACTGTTTTTCTTAAGAACTTGCAGCACAATCTTCAAATGTTTTTGTGCTCTTCTTTATCCCATGAATAAATTAGGATATCATCAATAAACACAATCACAAATTTATCGAGATATTGTTTGAACACCCTATTCATTAGATCCATAAAAGTTGTGGGAGCATTGGTTAAACTGAAAGGCATCACTAGAAATTCATAATGTCCATACCTTATTGGAAATACAGTCTTTTGTATATCTTCTTCCTTGATCTTTAATTGATGATACCTAGAGTGCAAATCAATTTTAGAAAATACTGATGCTCCCTGCAATTGATCAAATAAATCATTGATTCTTTGAAATGAATACTTATTCTTGACTATTATTTTATTCAACTCTCTATAATGAATGCGCAACCATAATATACCATCCTTCTTTTTCACGAACAACATAGATGCTCCCCAAGGAGAATAACTAGAGCGAATAAAACCCTTATCAAGCAATTCTTGCAATTAAACTTTTAACTCTTTCAACTCTATTGGTACCATTCGGTATGGTGCATTAGAAATAAGAGTAGTCCCTGGCATAACATCAATCACAATTTTAATATCTCGATTCGGTGGTAGTCCCGGTAAATTATCTGGAAATACCTCAAGAAATTCTTAAACCACATCTACATTTTCTAGCTTCAATTGTGCTTTGACCAAAGTGTCCAGTACACTTGCCAAATATCCAACACAACCTTTATTCAACATCTTTTGAGCTTTCAAAGTAGATATAATTGGTAACGATCATGGGATTAAGGTACCACTAAAGACAAACTATTCTTCTCTAGGTGGCTAAAAAATCATAATCTTCTTGTTACAATCAATTGTTGCATGATATTTGGTAAGTCAATCCATACCCAGAATAACCTCAAAATTTGGCATCGATAAAACAACGAGATCTGCATAGAGTGTCCTATAACTAATCTGAATAGAATAGGCCCTTAACATTTGGGTGGAATCCATTTCTTCCCCAAATGGAACTATCACATTGCCCAAACCTAATTGTTCATAAACTAAGAAAGGTAGAAGATTTATACTAGTATCAAGATCAGATAAAACATACTCTATTCTAGTGTTTCCTATGGTACATAAAATAGTTAGACTACCTAGATTTTTGTACGTAGGTGGAGTGAATTGTTGAGTGATTGAACTAACACTTTAAGTTAAAAACCTTCTTTTGTACATGATGTTTTTTTTTATTGTACACAAATCTTTCAAAAATTTGGCATAAGATGGAACTTGCTTGATTGCATCCAATAATGGAATATTAATCTTGACTTATTTAAAAACTTCAAAGATTTCAGCATTTGAGTTTAACTTTTGATTCAGTTGCAATTTTTTGAGGAAAAAAAACTACAAGTAACTATTTTTCTTTTTCATCATTTTCAAACTCACCTTCATTAAACTTACCTTCATCGTCAAGACTATTTACATTCTTCATTTATTAAGGAGGATTAGAAACTTTCTCCTTGGGATGAAGAGTCTTATCAATAACTTTTCCATTATGAAGAGTTGTGACCAAATTAGCCTCCTTGATAGAATTTTCACCTGAAGAAGAAATATGACACTGAGTGAAAGGATTAGGTTGAGGTTGATCAGGAAATTTATCTTTTTCATGAATACGCAAAGAAACTGTCAGTGTTGAAAGTATGCTTTTGATCTCATTGATGACTTGTGAAATTTGATTATTAATGTTTGTTTGTCTGTGCATAAATTCTTGCAAAGTCTCTTCAAGGATTTTGTATGTGGAGTTGGATAAGAAGAAAAGTTTGCTGGCTTTTGTGAATATAGCGGTTAAGCACGGTTCTCATCATCGCCAACTAAAATTGGGATGATTTCTTCATTGTGGATTGTAAGTTTTAAAATATAGAGAATGAAAAGGTTTTTTGAATGTGTTCATGACATTTGCTTATGCTGGAATATTTGGGCATTAATTGGTGAAGTGTCCAACAAGTTCACAAATGCTATAAATTTTTCACCTTGCACAAACCTGATTTTCTTTACTTTTTTAAGTTCCATGACCTCAACTTTTCTTGTTAAACTAGCAATCCTAGCATTTAGATCATCTTATTGATGAAGGTAATATTTTTCTTTATTACTATTAGCAAGATTAAACCTAATAGAACCTTCAGAAGAATTAACACTATGCCATGATTGAAAGTTTTCTGCTAAATGGTGTAGATATTCTAGGGCTTCATTAGATCATTTATCAAGAAACTCACCATTACATATTATTTTATTTTAGAAGTTAAACCTTCATAAAAAAAACTAATTAAGTGTCATTTTTTAAAACCATGATGTGAGCATGAATTCAATAAATCTTTAAATCTTTCCAAACGTTGAAAGAAAGCTCCATTAGAATTTTAGAAAAAATTTGAATTTGTCTTTTCAAAGTATTAGTTTTGTGAGTTAGAAAAAAAAATTCAAAAATTCAGCTTGCATTTTTGCCAAATGCCAACTAACCTAGGTTTTAAAGAGTTAAACCAAGTTTTTACTTTTTCTTTTAAAGAAAACGGAAATAATTTGAGCTTAACAATCTCATTTGTATAAGTTTGTTCATCAAAAGTGGCACATACTTCATCAAATTCTTTTAGATAAAAGTAAGGGCTTTCAAAGTCTAAACCATTGTCGAATTAAGAATCTCTATGTTACAACAGTGCACGACTAATCCTTTGACTTAAGGTACTATAGTAATCTTGTACGTGTCATGTCTTACTTTAATGTATTCTTTGAGTACCTGAAAATCACAAAGGGAATGTATTGGGTATTACATCTACATATATGGAAATTAATGAGTGGTCAACAAAGGATCCATCACTTGTCTGGTAGAATAAGTGAATCTCCTATGTTTTCATAGTTCATGACTCTAAAATCCTTGGCCAAAGTATGATGAATGTCAGAAAATATTGTCGATGATTCATCAAGAGTCACTGGAACTTGAAATGAAATCATAGTTATGGAGTCAATTAGGGTTTTCACTTTTATCCATACCCTTGACTCAATCAGAAGATAGTTGATAGAAGGACCTTACGTACATAGTATTCGAATTGTAATAGGTTCACTTGTTATTTCACTTAAGACTAGTTTATCATGATTACTTTCTAGATATTTTCATGGAAAGTGAAATTCTTGGTTTTAAATAGTTAATTCTGAGCGGATTAATTAATTAGAATAATTATTATTTATAAGCTGCAAATGTTACAAACCCATTACTAGCTTAGTAGTGAACCTAAATGGTCACACACGATTTGGAAAGAATAATCTCTAGTCTAAATTTAATCCAAAGAGTTTGATATAATTAATTAATTAGATTAATTAATTAAGGATTAAATTTAATCAAATTAGTTGAGTTAATTATCTAATTAAATAATAGAATTATTTTATTAGACCCAATAAGATTGAGAATCTAATTTTGAGTGAATTAATTAATTGATCAGATCAATTAAATAAACTTGGGCTAATTAATTAATTAGATTAATTAATGTACTTACTAAAGGCCAAACCTAATTTGAAAATGCCTCATTAGTAGAAGCCAACTGAAATACTAGAAGAATTAAATTAAATAGGAAATTGATTTTTCTTATTTAATTTATATAAGATATCAAGATTAAATAGGTTCAATATATCTGGACGAGAGAAAAATTGATGACCAATTGGAGGCTATATTTTCGGCCATATAGATAGAAGGAAGAGGGAATTTTGGATTGATGTGTTTTGGTTTGTGAGGAAAGTTAGACTTTCCAAACAACCAAATTAGCATGTGGAGCTAATATTAGGTTTGACCTCTTTTTTGTAGCCACCATATAAAATAAAATTGAAGATAAAATCCTTTAATTCTACCACTCCTAAAATCAGTCACAAGCAAGAAAGAAAAAAAATGTTTTCTTCTTTTCTCTTCTCCATCTCCTTTGTTCTTCAAATATCCCAATATATTGTTCTTCTTCCATTAGTTGGTTAAGAATAATAACAAAAATATTTAATCTTTGATTCCACCAGTTAGATTGAAGATTAGTGTTCACTCTCTTTTTTAGCTTGAAAAAGAAAACAAAGAACACTAGTAAGTTCTTTACTTTTAGTTATTTTAGTCCAAGGTGTGGACTTCTTTAGAGGGAGGACATGTGGACTCCTTGGTAAAATATTTGCTACAATCTGGCAATTGATTGCCTCAAGCTTTACACTGAATCGTTGAATAAAAAAAGAGTAACAAATTACATCACCACTATATTTATATTTTGTTTATAAAATGGTTAATAACGTCGATTGTTAGAATCGCTATGAAATCAGGGGTAATGCAATAAACGTTATTGCATATTTTATTTAAAAAAATTTAATTTTTATTGTGTTTACCCTCTAAGTTATAGCAAACCCAATATAAAAGGTTGAAGAAATGAAAGAATAAAGGTTCTTCTAATAAGGACAAAGGTTTGAAGGCATCTAGTGGAGTGGCTAAGGGTTCCAAAGCCAATGACAAGTGCCACTACTACAGCAAGTTGAGGCATTAGAAGAGGAATTTCAAGGAGTACCTTACAAGTCTCCAAAATTATTTGGTATGTATTTTGTTAAAGTTAACTTTTCGGTTAACATGCTTCTTGGTATTAGAAACCAGATGTGGTTCTCATCTTTGCAATAACTTGTAGATGATAGCAAGTAGCAGGAAGCTAAGTAGAGGAGAGACTACCCTGCAGTTGGAGAATAGAGCAAGAGTTGCTGCATTAGCCATATAGATAATCCACTTAGCTTTAAGCGGTACAGTAAGGATAGATTTAAATAATTGTCTTTACATTTCTAAATTGATTAAGAGCATTATCTATATTCTAGTTTTGGATAGAGAGGGATCTAGTTTTACTATTTCTAATGGAAGTTGTTCCATTTTCATTTTATTGATTCATACTGGAGTATTGACAAATGATTTATATTCTATTATACCCTAAAACTCCATCTTTTATATTCAATAAAATAAAAGAAAATTGGAAGATCATATTTCCATATACTTATAGCATGCTAAACTAGACCATATCTCTTTCACAAATTGATATAGTTGCTTGACCTTAAGGATGAGCAAGAAATGCCAACATATGAGCCTTTCCTAAAGGAAAAGATAACCAAGTAACCATTTGTTGGACAAGTGGAGCATGTTGTAAATCTCTTGAATTTGATCCATGTGAATGTATGCGGGCCACTAAGTGTTAATACTTAAGGGAACTATCAATATTTCATTACCTTTACCAACGATTACTCTAGGTTTGGGTATGTGTACCTTTTATGATATAAGCTTAAAGCCTTTAAAAAGTTCAAAGACTTTATGCATAAAGTGGAGAAACAATTTAGATAAAGTATTAAGACTCTTGGCAATTAGCTATAGGGCAAGTGGGAGATTGTTAGAGTAGGCCCAGTGAGCAAATTAGTAGTTGCTTGTATACTCTTGTAAAAAAGTCTTATTTAAAATACATTAATAAAATTGACATTTTCTTTATCCTCAATTACATTTAGTCAATTACATAAAGTCTCTAAATCATACTTAGTTGTAGGGCATGGTCGCGCAAATGATGACAATCATGGAACATGCCTCTATAGCTTTGGTCTTAACTTAGTTCCAAGTTATGGGTTTATGAGATTGGACATAGATAAGACCATAAAGACTCAAGCATATGATGCATGTTTGAAAATAGGATATCTCGCTCCATAGGCATTAGCATGGGATGCTAGTACACATGTATGGGTGCTCGTTAAGAAATGAGTACATCGAACTAGCCTGTGGATTCCACTAGAAACATTCCAGTTACAATAGTACATAACTTAGTCCTTTAACTTGAGGCACCATAGTATTCTTGTACACAACATCATATGCTTTGATATATTTCTCGATTGCATGATAATCGTGAGGAGTTTACGTTGCGTGTGTGGTCATGGAGGTTAATGAGTAGACAATAAATAATCTGTCATCTATATGAAAGAATAGATATTCCCTCATATGCATTTCATGTTCCTTGACTCAAAAAGACTTTGACAAGAGCAAGATGAATATTAGACGAGGGATTTCTAATGATTCATTAGAAGTCATTATGACTATAAGTGAAATCTTAGTTCTTAAATCAAATAGGGTTTCCACTAATAATCTATGTTCTCGACTTAGTCAGGAGGTTAGCTAATGGAAGGTTGGACTTGCATAGTACTCATAACAGAAATAGGTTCGCTTGCTATTACACCTAATACTAGGTAGTCAAGATGCATTTCCCTTGACTTGTGAGATTCTTGGAATTAAAAAGTTAATTCCAAGATGGATTAATTGATCGAACTATATCTTTTATTCACTAAGTTGCAATAATTACAAGCTCATTGGTACCTTAGTTGTGAACCTAATGGTCACACACAAAACAAAATGAATTACTTCTATCTAGAATAATATCCAAAGAGTTGGATCAAGCTAATCAAATGAAGATTAAATAAGTTCGAGCTAGAATTAATTTAATAGTTAAATTAATTCATCCAATTAAATAATTGAATTAATTAATTAGATGTAATTAAGATTAGGGCTTCTTTTTGGACTAATTAATTAATCGATTGGTGTAATTATTGAACTTTAAATTAATTTAAGAGATAAATTAATTTAATTAATATAAATAATGAGATTATTTATATTGGGCCTATTTAGTTGGGTAGTCCATTAGAACTAATTTGATTGAATTTAAATAATTAATAGAGATTAATTAATTGAAAAACCTAATCACTAATGGGCTCGTAGGGGAGGTTCATTAGTGGTCTTTCATTATGAATCAAATACTCCATGTGAAAACATCAATTTACATTTGGGTATAAATGTTATCTCTTTATTCTACATAATATTGACCATATATAATCTGATTCGTAATTACATTTTAGCGGGTTGGTCTGGTATGAGAAGTTATGGGAAAGAGTATATTACAACATCTCTAATTCGTGAATTTGGAATGATCGTTGTGTTCTCCATGTCTTGGACAAGAATCAATTAAGATTTTAAGTCTTAATAGGAAACAAATTCAAGACATTTCTTGGATACAGACAAGAATGTGATAAATATGGAAGTAAGTTAGAGATCTAATGGGATTAGATCAAAAACTCAACGGTGTATATATACACATATATACAGCATTAAAGGGGCTGAAAATCAAAGCTTACAAGCAGCAAAATTCAGCCCCCCTCTCCAAAAAGCTGAAAAACTCTTTTCATCTTCTTTCATATTTTCTCTAGTTTAATTCTATCAATTTGGTTCTTGCCTATAGACATATTCTGATTAATTATCCTATCACTATGTTGATATTAGAATTAATCAGCACTCCAAAAATTCTAGTATGGGGATAGGGTTTGATATCTTCTAGTAGATATCAAACTATGATCTTACTTATTGTGTGGATACCATATCGTTAGAGGAAAGATGTAATAACCAAACCTCACACTACTCACTTGGTCAATATGATTCATGTATTACATGCTACTTACATGCTAATTTGTATTAACATTTACATGGCATCTTATATAACATTCTCAATCGTTAGACTTTAATGTTATTACATTATGTTAGTGGTTGAGATTTTATAACCTAATTAAGTAATTCTATATTTAGATAAGAAAAAAAAATAGATTGGTCAATATATTGGATACTCATAGGTTATATGTTATAATTTTAGAAGTGTTAAAAGTGTTACTGGTAAGCTTATATAATTCGATTCAATTAGATCAAGGTATTTTAAAAGTATACGTCCATAAATTAACATACTTAGGATATTGGATATGATATAATGTGATTTAAGTGTCATATTAGAAGGTTCATATATGAATATAGTTTTAGAAATGCAAATTAGATAATCATTTAGGAATCGGATGTCAATCGGTTTAGAAATTGAATGAACAATTAAGAAATTAGGGTAGAATTTATTATCTGATCGTACAGTAATTAAAATAAATTATAAAGAGATAAATAAATATTGAGAAACACTATATTAGATATGTATAAGGTGTGTATAATATCATATTTGAACCACTACTTGACATCTCAAACTTTGTCACCTCAAGCTACCACCTGAAGTTTTCTTCATTTCTAAGCATTGAACCACAATCAAAAACCATTTTCTGAGCTACTTCACCTTCCAAACCTCCATATTGAATTTTAGAAGTTACTCTCAAGTGATTCCATGTAATGCCCAATTATCTTCAACATAGCCAATAATAAATATCATGCATGAATATACATCTAATCAATATGCATTATTAGATTATGGCATATAAATAGCATGATTGCACGAACATGAATAATTGTTACAATATGCTTCACTTATGCTTTAACATGCACTAGTACATGAATCAGTATAGAAAAGCCACAAAAAATAAGATAGAATATGGCTAATACCTGAGGTTGAAAGACCAAGTATGAAAACTCCATATTATTTCTCCTATTGGCCAATCATTATGAACAAGTTTCAAAAACCACAATCTATCGCTATTAGTTAGGTACTACACTTCAAGGGCCTAAAGAATGAATGAAAGTTATTAAATTGAATAATGCATCTAATTATTTATATGACTTGCATGTACGTTATTTGTTACTGCATCAGTTTCACCTTACTTAGCATTTAGCTCATTAAATTCATGTGATATAGGTGGAAATATATAGGTTTAAAGATTAACTGAGTCTCTAGAGCGGTCGGACAAAGATTTATTCATATGCCATGCTTCGAGCTATTTTGTAGTCTATTTTGAAAACTCTGTTTTGTTTTTACATAAGCCGCTCTGTTATGGTTTTGTAAACAGATGTACTCAGTTTTGATTTTTGTATATAGTCTGTCTACAGCGAAATGAAACAATAAATGAATTCAAGTTATTTCTCTTATAGTCAAAAAGGGAAACTTTTATTAAAACCATAACTCTATTATTGATGAAAAGTTAATACTTCTTGACTTAACTGTATTATCTTGTTTAGGTTCTACATTTAGCTTAAGGGATGTTACATTCCAAGTGAAGAAAAAGTGAAAGAAGCAAAGGGAAGTAAGGAGGAGCAAGTAGAAGCTTAAAATTGTGCATAGGTGAGCTTAACTCATGTTTTTTATTTCATTTCTTGAGTTGTTTGAGGGTTTATGATTTATAAAGCTTCTATTATTTTTTATAATCATGTTAGGATGTTATTTATGGTCTTATAATTCATAAAAGAAGGAATTTTAGTTACAAAATCACAACATAAATCACTAAAGATAGAAGTTGTATACTTGTTGTTTAGGTCTTTAAAGTTTTATATATGTATAATAACTTGATTAAAACCTATATATTTCACCATATATATGTTTATATATGATTTTAGGTAATTTATGTAAGTTTGGAGAAGTTAGAAATTGAAATATAGTTTGATATTTGAAGAGACATTCACAACTATTATGACAAAACTTGTAGTTTTTGTGATGTGAAAAGAGGACTGATTTTTTTGAGGTAAATAAGTGAGTTTTGACAATTCTATAATATGGTTACATTTTTCTATATGTTAGCTAAGTGTGGTAAAAATTTGGGAGTGATTGGATATGCTTAAAGATGTCAAATTTATCATTCAACTAAATTAGATAGCAAGAAAATATGAAAATATGAATATGTCCTATTTGATAAATTATCATGTTTCAACTTAAATATATTGCTATTGAGTTCTAACAGTTAGGTACATGCTATTAGAATTATAATACTTCAATTACATGATGTTTACTTGTATCTAAGATGAGAAAATAAGGTAATTGAGGGACTATATTGGATTCTAGTTTGTAAAAACTTGATTGTTACCTAGATAATATATTGTTTTTCAAATTCAAACCCTTACAAGGGAATGGAAAGGAGTGATAGGATTTGAACCCTTGACCTTACCTATAATAGGTTAGGCCAAGTACTACCTAGATAGTTTGGTATTAAGGTTTTAGTATGAGATTTTGGGCTTTCAACTTGCCAAATTGGGAATGGTGCTTGATGTTGGTTAACATTAGAAGCTATTTTTCATCTAAAGTTGGAGAGGAACATTAAACAAATCGATATTTTACAGGCTATTCACCATATGTAGTGGATTGTCAATCCACGTATCCCGAATCAAGTTCATCTATCAGCCTCATTTTGATCGAACTATGAACATACATTTTGATAAGTGTATATTTTGATATATTTTTGTATTAAATATTTTATACTTTTCTTTCTTTACTCTTGTTAATATTATTGTTTTATTAATATTTTCTGTTAGGGAATAAATGGAAGCATATTTCCAAACTTGTGCAATTTTTGTAATTTGAGAATAACTTCATGATCAAAAGCCCTATGGACCTAAAGGTTATTTCATTTGAAAGCCAAGAGATAGAGGTACAACTTTTCTGTTGGACGATTAACCCCATTCAATTTTTATTATACCATAAAATTCATCCAAGTAGTTGCACAAAATGGATCACCAAAATTCGGATCAAAGTTCAGCCTAGTATTGACTTATTTGACCAATTGGATCATATCTTCTAAGCCCAAATTTATTTTGGGCTGAAATTTGGATATATTATAAAAAAGAGGTAAATAAACAAGTTTGCTGAAATAAGATTGTGAAAAAATGTGTCAAAATAGTAAAAATATAGGCTGCAAGTTGCTACTACTGTTATAGGACGGCTCTTAGACATGACTCGATAATTTGATCATATCTCCTTCATCCAACCACCAAATTTGACAAAAGATATATGAAAATATATAAAATTTGAAATATCTATAATTTTTATTCTTTACACATCTTCACAATCTGGTTGTATCTGACCGAACAATGCAATTCAATTCAATGGGTGAGAACTTGGTATAACAACTTACCAACTCTTGGCAACTAGCATACCACTTGATTAACCCCTCCATTATTTATTTGGCTTCTTACTTACTCCAAGTACTATAAATAGATCATGTATTAAGCTTGTAAGAGAGGGGAGGTAGAGGGTTTCTTTAGGCTAAGTTTTCCAATTTGTATGTTTTCTAGTATTATAAGTTTTCTAGTAGTAATAGAAATGCATTCTCTAGTTTCTCTTATATTTTTAGTCTTTGTTATTTTCATTATGTCTTTCTAAATTTCATTTTGGTGAGGGAAAAGAGTGAACCTCTTGATGGAGGAAGATGAATGGTTATAAGAGTAGAAAATATTTAAGTATGCTGTATTATTATTTTTATTTTTGATCTAAACCCTACTTGTTTTGTGGTGATTCTTGATTTATATATCTCCAATGGCACAAAAAATACTTGGGTTCATTTAGCATATTGTACGGTTTTACCCCACCGATTGCTAATGTAAAATCTTAATTTATTGTTGATGAAGGTGTGCATAAATATTTGATCCCATAAATAAGTGTTAGCGTTAAGAGATAATTTGCAATAGTAAGATAATATCATGATTACATTATTGCATGAGTTATTTGATAATATCTTCCCATTAGAACCTTCATTATGTATGGATTCCAATTGTAGCAATTAATAGAGGTAAAAAGAATAAATAACCATTTCTCTATCCAAAACTCAAGAGTGGATCCTTAATCCTTAATACTTTATTACTTCGATTTTTCTTTAGTTACATCATACATTAATTATTTATATATTTTGATTCACATAAACTCCATATTTTTAGAAATATAAACTTGAATTTTTTAAATAATTTTCCTGTAGATCGACCACGGACTCACGAGAAATTTATTACTTAATACAACCTGCACTTGGGTTTGCAATTTTAAAGTTGTAGCAAGTTTTTGGTGCCGTTGCCGGGGAAGGCAAGGTAAGTATTCAGGTTTGTTAATATTTTTTCTTTGTAAATATAGTTTGTTTATTTTCTTTATGAATATATGATTTTATGGTATCGTAGTCATAATTCTCGACGTTTAGTTAGAAATAATTCTGAAACTTTATTTGGAATTTGTTTGAATCATCTCCACATACTTCCACCATGGCTGAAAATGAAAGTGTCCATGATAAAAATGAGAATCAACAAGTACGTACCATGCATTATTACTTGCAACCTCCTTGAAATTTTTCTCCTTCTTGTTTCATTTTTTCTTTGAATACAAATAACTTTCGATTCAAGTCAGGTATGATCCCTTGACTTCCTAATTTCTATGGTTTAGACTCTGAAAGCCCTTACTTGCATTTAAAAGAATTTGATGAAGTATGTGCCACTTTTGATGATCAAACTTGTACAAATGAGATTATTAAACTCAAATTATTCCTTTTTTTTAAAAGATAAAGCAAAAAATTAGCTTAATTCTTTAAAAGCTAGGTCAATTGGCACTTGGTAAGAAATGCAACCTTAATTTTTCAAAAAAATCTTTCCAACTCATAAAACTAATGCTTTGAAAAGACAAATTCAAAATTTTTCTCAAAATTCTAATGAAGCTTTCTTTCAATGTTGGGAAAGATTTAAAGATTTGTTGAATTCATGTCCACATCATGGTTTTGAAAAATGGCACTTAAATAGTTTTTTTTATGAAGGTTTAACTCTTGAAATAAAATAATTTATTGAAACAATGTGTAATGGTGAGTTTCTTAATAAAGAACCTGATGAAACCCTAGAATATCTAGATCATTTGGCAAAAAATTCTCAATCATGGCATAGTGTTAATTCTTTAGAATGTTCAATTAGATCTAATCTTGCCAATAGTAATAAAGAAAAATATTACCTTAGCCAAGAAAATGATCTAAATGCTAGACTTGCTAGTTTAACAAGAAAAGTTGAAGCCATGGAACTTAAAAAAGTAAAGGAAATCAAATTTGTGCAAGAGGAAGAAGTTTGTAGTAATTGTGAACTTTTGGGGCACTCTATCAATGAATGTCCAAATATTCCAGTACAAGTACATTTCATGAACACATTCAGAAAACCTTTTCATTCTCCATTTTTTGAAACTTACAATCCACAATGGAGAAATCATCTTAATTTCAATTGGCGAGATGATAACCGTGCCCAACCGCTGCAATCACAAAAACCACCAAACTTTCATTTTTATCCAGCTCCACATACAAATCCCTTGAGGAGACTTTGCAAGCATTTATGCATGAACAAACAAACATCAATAATCAGACTTCACAAGCTATCAATAAGATTAGAAGTACACTTTCAACACTGACAGCTTCTTTGCGTACTCATGAAAAAGGTAAATTTCCTGCTCAACCTCAACATAATCCTTCCACTCAATGTCATGTTTTTTCTTCAGGTGAAAATTCAATCAAGGAGGCTAATTCAGTCACAACTCTTCGCAATGGAAAAGTTATTGATAAAATTATTCATTCCAAGGAAAAAGTTTCTAATCCAGAAATGAAGAATGGAAATAGTCTTAACGATAAAGGTAAGTTTGAAGAAGGTAAGTGTGAAAATGATGAAAAAGAAAAATATTTACCTCCGGCACCCTTTCCTCAAAGATTGCAAGCAACTCATAAATTGAATTCAAATGCTGAAATTTTTTAAATTTTTAAACAAGTGAAGATTAATATTCCATTATTGGATGCAACCAAACAAGTTCCACCTTATGTCAAACTTTTGAAAGATTTGTGTACAATCAAAAGAAAATATCATGTATAAAAGAAGGCATTTTTAACTGAAAGTGTTAGTTCAATCATTCAACAATTCACTCCACCCAAGTACAAAGATCCAGGTTGTCCAACTATTTCATGTATCATAGGAAATGCTAGAATAGATCGTGATTTGCTTGATCTTGGTGCTAGTGTAAATCTTCTACTTTTCTCATTTTATGAACAGTTAGTTTTGGGAGAACTTAAATTAACTTTTATTGTACTCCAACTAGCTGACCGTTCGATTAAAGTTCCAAAGAGAATAGTAGAAGATGTATTGGTACAAATTGATAAGTTTTACTTTCAAGTTGATTTCATTATTTTGGACACAAAGCCTATTACACAAATACATTCACAAATTCCTATCATTTTGGGTTGTCCTTTCTTGCAACTTCAAATGCTTTGATCAATTGTAGGAATGGTATTTTGAAGCTATCATTTGGAAATATAATTTTGGAACTAAATGTGTTTAATATTTGTATGCAACCTACAAAAGATGTCGAAGTACAGGAAGTGGATTCAATTGAGGAACTTGTTCATAAATACTTTACTACCACTAACTCTTTAGATTCTCTAGAGACTTGTTTTGAAAGTGAAAGTATTTGTCAAAAGGCACACACTAATACTATCTCTGAATTTTTGCAGGTACAAGAAAAATATTTTTGGAAGCCAAGGTTTGAAGAACTTTCATCATCAACAGTAAAATCTATTCCATCAAGTATTAAAGCTCCCATGGTTGATTTGAAACATTTACCATTTGATTTGAAATACTCTTTCTTGAGTGAGAATAAGACTTTTTCAGTAATAATTTCTTCCAAACTGGATGCATCTCAAGAAGATAAGTTGATCGAAACTCTAAAAATGCATAAGAATGCTTTAAGATGGACCATTGCTGATATTAAAGGTATTAATCCTTTCATTTGCACACATAACATCTATCAAGAGGAAAATGCTAAACCTTTTAGAGAAATGCAACGAAGGCTAAATCCTAATAAGAAAAAAATAGTGAGAAATGAAGTTATTAAACTCTTAGATAATAAAATCATTTATCCTATTTCTGATAGCAAATGGGTAAGTCCTACTCAAGTTGTACCTGAGAAACCTGGAGTTACTGTAGTCAAGAATGAAAATGATAAATTAATTCCAACTAGAACTATTACTGGTTGGCGAATGTGCATTGACCATAGGAAACTCAACTTAGTTATTAGAAAATATTATTTTCTATTACCTTTCATGGATAAAAATTTAGAAAGAGTTACGAGACATAAATTTTATTGCTTTTTAGATGAATATTTTGGGTATAATCAAATTACAATTGCACTTGAAGATTAAGAGAAAATAACTTTTACATGTCCTTTTGGTACTTTTGCATATCGAAGGATGCCTTTTGGATTATGTAATACACCATTTACATTCTAACAATGCATGCTTATTATTTTTAGTGACATGGTTGAACGTTTTCTTGAAGTCTTCATGGATGATTTTGCTATTTTTGGTAATTCATTTGATGATTGCCTATCTAATTTAGAAAAAGTTTTGATTAGGTGTGAAGAAAGGAATCTTGTGCTCAATTAGGACAAATGTCATTTCATGGTAATAACTGGTATTGTTCTTGGGCATATTATTTCATCAGAAGGCATTGAGGTTGACAAATCTAAAATTGAGTTAATTACCAATTTGCCAACACCAAAGACTGTGAAGGAGGTTAGACCATTTTTAGGGCATGCTGGTTTTTATAGAAGATTTATCAAAAATTTTAGTATAATATCTAAACCTTTGTGTAATCTTCTAACAAAAGATATTATTATTGAATGGATTGAAAATTATAAAAATGCTTTTGTTAAGCTTAAAAGCAAGCTTACATCTACTCCAATCATGCAGCCTCCAGATAGGACTTTACCTTTTGAAATAATGTGTAATGCTAGTGATTATACTGTTGGAGCTATCTTGGGACAAAGAAAAGATAAGAAACCATATATTATTTACTATGCAAGTAAAATTTTAAATGGTGCTCAATTGAATTATACAACAACTAAAAAAGAATTACTTGCTGTAGTTTTTACATTGGACAAATTTTGATGTTATCTTATTGGCTCCCCAGTTGTTGTTTTTAGTGATCATGCAGTTTTGAAATATCTTTTGTCAAAAAAAGATGCTAAACCAAGATTAATTAGGTGGATTCTCTTACTCCACGAATTTAGTATTACTATTCGAGATAAAAAAAAAGAGTAGAGAATGTAGTAGCTAATCATTTGTCAAGACTTATTTATAATAACTCATTTCAAACCACACCTATTAATGATACTTTCCTTGATGAACAACTATTTAATGTTTTTATTTTATCTTGGTTTGCTGACATTGCTAATTTTCTTGTGACAGGAAAAATACCATCGTATTGGAACTCTCAAGACAAAAAGAAGTTTTTGACTGAGGTTAAAAAAATTTATTAGGATGATAATACCTATTTAAATACTGTCCAAATCAAATCTTTTGAAGATGTGTGCCTGATAATGAGATAGGTAATATTATCAAATTTTATCATTCAAAAGCATGTGGTGGTCATTTTCTATAAAAAAAACTATTACAAAAATCTTGCAATGTGGATTTTATTGGTCAACTCTTTTCAAAGACACTCACACTTTCTGCAAAAGTTGTGAAAATTGTCAAAAGTTAGGGTCCCTTTTAAAGAGAAATATGTTGCCCCTGCACCCTATCCTAGTGATTGAAATCTTTGATTGTTGGGGTATTGATTTTATAAGGCCATTTTCATTATCATTTGGTTTTCTTTATATATTGGTTGTCATAGATTATGTTTCAAAATGGATCGAGGCAATTCTTTATCGAAATAATGATCACAAAATAGTGATAAATTTTTGAAAGAAAATATTTTAAGTCGATTTAGAATTCCTAGATCTATCATATATAAAGTTGCAACCCCTTATCACCCTCAGACAAATGGACAAGTTGAACTTGCAAATAATGAGATAAAACAAATTTTAGAGAAAACAGTTAACCGTAAAAATTGGTCTCTTAAACTTATTGATACACTTTGGGCATATAGATCTGCTTTCA
Organism: Paulownia fortunei; assembly: GCA_019321725.1. Taxonomy (NCBI): domain Eukaryota; kingdom Viridiplantae; phylum Streptophyta; class Magnoliopsida; order Lamiales; family Paulowniaceae; genus Paulownia; species Paulownia fortunei. The sequence goes on from CM033114.1 coordinate 14,349,497, forward strand.
AAATATCATTAGGCATGTCTCCTTATAGGATAGTTTATGGAAAACCTTGTCATTTACCTGTTGAACTTGAACATAAAGCTTATTAGGCAATCAAGATGTTTAACTTCAACTTTAATGAAGTTTCAAAATTACGCAAATTGAAAATCAATGAACTTCAAGAACTGAGAAATGATGCATATGAGAATTCAGAAATTTATAAAGCAAAAATCAAAGATTTTCATGATAATAAAATTTCAAGAAAAATATTTGAGATTGGTCAAAAGGTTTTGCTTTATAATTCTTGATTGCATTTGTTTCCTAGAAAATTGAGATAAAGTTGGAGTGGTCCTTTTATTGTAAAGAAAGTATATCCTTATGGGATGATTGACATTGAGAATTCTCGAAATGGTAACATATTTAAAGTAAATGGACAAAGAGTTAAATCATTTCTAGAGAATCAATTTTCACAAGAGGAAATTCTTCTTTTTTTCTAACCCTTATTATAATTAGTGTTGTATATATTCATTTTATCTGACTTTATTTGTTTTGAAAGTCTTTTTTTCTCTTTTTTATTTTATTTTTTTTTCTTTTCCCAGTTAAGTGGCGGATAACGGTACTCCATGGCTATAAAAATCAGGCTTGTTAGTTTTCCAAACAACTGAAATCTTTGTATAAATTTTCTTTACTTTTCTCATTCTCTTTTCTTCTTCTTTTCAAAATGGTGATATTTTTCTAACTCTCAAGAAGCGATTTTCTTTTCTTCCTAAAAATGCAAGTTTGAAAATTTATAAAATCAGGATTGAAAGATTGAGGATGCTTATGCACAAGGGTATCCCAGAGAACATACAATGAATAATTGAAGCAAAGGTAAGAGCAGGTGAGTTTTTACATGAGTTTCCAGATTTGCTTACTACATACATGCCTGGTTTTGGTAAAAATACATATTAAAAAAAAACGAAGGGTGAAAAAAATAAAAGTTTGTCACAATTGTGCTAGATAGACTTGCAACAAAAAATGTTGTTCTTTAGGAATGGTCTATAAAAATCGAGAAGATAAATTTAAATTCATTATGGCTGAATTGATTAAGGAGTCTTTAGATTATATTATATTGACTCTTGAGATGCATTCATGTGGATTGGTACAACATATAATTCTTGATTTATGGGATCATTTTCGACATGAATTTGAGCTTTATAGTCTTGGGAATCCGACATTAAAAGACCCAGTTTGCTAGTTTATAAGAAAACTGGATGGGAAGCATATCCTCGACCCATAGAGGGCATTTAAGCCGTTACTGGATGTAAAACCAGAGGAAGATATGAGCCACAATCACAACTATATGTACATTCACGTGTAACTAGGTAATTTTTAAATTTTGTGTGTGTCCTTATTTTTAATATTTTTGACAAAAGAAAAAGACATGCAATAAATGCATTCCCTTTTCACACCTCAATAAATATCATCAGAAAGAAAAAAAAATAGAAGTTTTTTCAACTCACAAATTCAATTGCATTTGTATTTTTTGTGGATCCAATCTTGAAAAAAATGGTGAGTTTATAGGGAAAGCCAATAACCTTGGTAGAATTTTAGTAGAGAGAAAAATTCATTTGGTGTATGGGGAGGGCAGTTTGGGGTTAATGGAGAGTGTTGCTATTTTTGCTCATATAGGAGGAGTTAAAGTTCTAGGAGTTATTCCAAAATCTTTAACAGTACAGAATATCACAAGTATAACCATTGGAGATAAGGTAAAAGTGTCACATATTCAGGATAGAATGCCTAACATATTAAACAATGCGGATGCATTCATCATTCTACCTAGCGGTTTTGGTATATTGGATGAATTATTCCAAATTATCTTTTGAACACAACTCAACATTCACCAAAAACCTATAGGTATTCTTAATGTTAATGGTTTTTATGATGGTTTGCTATCTTTTGTAGATCATGCTGTGAAAAAAGGTTTTATTTCACCGTTTGCGAGAAAAATCCTCATTTCTGCTCCAACAGCTAACCAGCTGATTGATCAACTTCCAGTATATGTGTCAGAACCTAATCTATCCTTGGCCAATGTGGATTGGTCCAATAGGAACAATGGTCGAAAATGCAAATTGAATGACTTTCAATCTGTGATACTTATTGTTAATGATTTTATCTAATAGTATGTATTTTTTTTTTCAGCTTTATTAGCCACACTTCAGTTGATATGTTTTAAACTCTACTTTTCTATTTATTTTTAATATTAGGGACAATGTCTCGATTAGGTTGGGGGGAGGGATAATTGATATCATGACTTGTGTGTTCAATATGTGTTTTCCTAGTATTTTATTTATAAAAAAAAATCAAGTGTGTTTTTTTGATGGGTCCGTTGAAAGCATGAAAAATGGTGGCTGACTAAAGGGTAATTGTAATACTCTTGAGACGCATCCCTATTTTTTGCATAACATGACAAGTTTGTGAAGTTTTTAACAAATGTTTGTGAATTACCAATTATTATTTTTTTTTTTTTTTAGTCGTGGAGATTCTTCCAACTTTAGTGATTAAAATTAAGTATGAATAATATAATTTGATTGATGATGGGTGTTATTTTGGACTTCGATGTTGTTATTTGGTTAATATATTTTTGTGATAATTATACTCAAATTTTGTTTTGCATAAATAGTTATGTTATTCAGTGTGAAGACAATCATGTCAAAATAGATAATGCTTATACCCTTGCTCTAATCATCACTTGAATCTTCAACATGTAGAGGTTGAGTATTAAAACTTTTACTTTTGGTCTGTCGAGGCAAACGACTAATAGTGTACCACTAGAAAAATGATTAAGGCATTAGGTTTTCTAACACCATTGTCAAATCAGCTTGTTCCCCATATGATGTTTTAAGAGAACATCCCCTTAGTAAACCATTTTGAGCCTTTCAATAAATAATTTTATTTTTTTTGTAACCATATATTTTTACCTAATCTAAATACACTATTATCTAACCCTTGTTCTAAAAATAATTTAATTTTAAGAGACATTCAATTGAAAGTGTGAACTTACAAAAGAAATTCAGGTTGGAATAGAAGATAATTGTGGGGGAGTTTCTCTTTAAAAAAAAAAGTAAAAGAAAAGAAAAACAATAATAAAAAAATATAAAGAAAAAAAATTGCAAAGTGCTACGAGTTGCAATTAAAAATAAGATGTTACAAGATGAAAAAGAAGGGTTTAATTTAATAACAATAGACTCCAATGTTGAAATTTGTGGAGTTAAAGAATTCTTTATCAATAAATTCTATGTCTCTAATTCCATGAAGTTTTTAGAACATTTGTTGTATCTTATCCTTTTATTTTTTAGCTACATCACTATTCTTTGGCCCCATTGCAACCTTTGTTGAAGACCTTTTGATTTTGTGTGGTACCTTCAGTGTAGTGGAGATTTGCACCAAAAAAGAGCCTATGATGTTTAACTTTTCTGTTAGAGATTGGGTGATGAGAGATTGGGTGATGATTTTTGTAAGATTTTATGAGAATTTACTTATTTGAAGCATGCATAGTTTCGTCACTATTGATATTAACTATCCACACACACACTTGAGTATGCTTATTATAGAAATGTATTGACTTTTGAATGACTAAGAGTTAAACTTAACACTTGTTTGATTTTATTTCCATATTATTTTGTTACTTTATGAGAATAAAAGTTGGAAGATAGTTATTATAGGTATTTGTGGGTATCACTGTTAAAAACCTTCACGAGACTATAACTCATCCTCTATGGACCACCTAGGGATTTAAAGGCTTGTTGCATATGCTAAATGCAATCGAGATTTCCTACGAAAGTGGATTAGTTTATATTTGTTTTAGGCTTGCTCAAGAATAAGCAAATGTTAAGTGTGGAGGGAATTTGATAAGTGTATATTTAGATATATTTTTATATCAAATCTTTTATACTTTTCTTGCTTTATTCTTGTTAATATTATTGTTTTATTAATGTTTTGTGTTAATGAATAAATAAAAGAATGTTTTCAAACTTGTGTAATTTTTGTAATTTGAGTATAACTTTACGATAAAAAGCCCTATGGACCTTAATCTTATTTCATTTGAAAGCCAAGTGATAGAGGTACAACTTTTCTATTGGAAGTTCAGCCCAATTCAGTCTTTATTATAGCAGAAAATTCATCCAAATAGTTACACAAAATGGATCACCAAAATTCGAATAAGAGTTCAGCTTATTATTGACTTATTTGACCAATTAGATCATATCTTTTAAGCCCAAATTTATTTTGGACTGAAATTTGTATATGTTATATAAAAGAGATAAATAAACAAGTTTGTTAAGACAAGATGGTGAGAAAATTTGTTAAAATAGTAAAAACATATGCTGCAAATTGCTACTGCTGTTAAAGGATGACTCTTGGACATAACTCGATAATTTGACCATATCTCCTTCATTCGACCACAAAATTTGATAAAAGATATATGAAAATATATCAACGTTGAAAGATCTACAATTTTTATTCTTTACGCATCTTTAAAATTTGGTTGTATCTGACCGAACAATGCAATTCAATTTAGTAAGTGAGAATTTGGTATAACAACTTACCAACTCTTGACAACTAGCATACCACTTGATTAATCCCTTCATTATTTGTTTGGCATGTAGCTTACTCCAAGTACTATAAATAGGGCATGTATTAAACTTATAAGAGAGAGAGAGAGGGGGGTGGAGGGTTTCTTTAGGCTAAGTTTTCCCGTTTGTATATTTTCTAGTATTGTAAGTTTTCTAATAGTAATAGAAATGCATTCTCTAGTTTCTTTTATATTTTTAGTTTATGCTACTTTTATTATGTCTTTTTAAATTTCATTTTGTTGAAGAAAAATGGTGAATCTCTTGATAGAGAAAGATGAATGGTTATAAGGATAGAAAATGTTTAAGTATGTTGTATTATTATTTTTATTTTTGATCTAAACCCTACTTATTTTGTGGTGATTTTTGATTTATATATCTCCAATGGCACATAAAATACTTAGGTTCATTTAGCTTATTGTACGGTTTTATCCCACCGACTGCTAATGTGAAACCTTGATTTGTTGTTGACGAATGTGTGCATACATGTTTGATCCCATAAATAAGTGTTGGCGTTAAGAGATAATTTGCAATAGTAAGACAATATCATGATTACCTTATTGCATGAGTTATTTGATAATATTTTTTCAAGAACCTTCATTATGTGTGGATTTCAATTGTGGCAATTAATAGAGGTAAAAAAATAAATAACCATTTTTTTATCCAAAACTAAATAGTGGATCCCTAATGTCAATACTTTTATTACTTTGGTTTTTCTTTAGTTATAGCATATATTAATTGTTCATATATTTTGATTCACATAAACTTCATCTCTTTATAAATATAAACTTAAATTATTCAAACAACTTTCCTGTAGATCAATTTCGAACTCACGATAAATTTATTATTTAATACAATTTGCACTTAGATTTATAACTTTAAAGTTATAGCACATTTTTCATTGACGATCAATAACTACTTGAGTTATTAATTGAATTATACATTTCAAATCCTTGAATATCTTGCTTCAAGAAAAGATTGAGAGAGAAAAAAAAATTAAAAAAATTATAAATAGAGTATTTTTTGGGAAAATATGTTGATTTCCTTCTTCCATAACTGAGATTTGATATATATATTTTTTTTTTTTTTCTGCAAGGGGAAGAATTCCAATCTTATTATGAAACTTAATTTCACCTAAATTATAAAATTAAAGTCCAAATAAATGTCAATTAGTCAAGCGTTTTAAACCCCAACCAATTTCCAAAAGATATATCTGTTGGCCTTCCTTCGATTTTTGGGGCTATTCTTAAATCAATTCACTCATTCTTACTTCCAGTTATTACATTTTATGCTTCTGATACAGTTGCAAAACCCACCAAGAAATTTCCCGACCACATCCTCAATTTGTTTTGCGGGTTCCGCGCAGGGTGAATGCTACTTTCTTCTCTTTTGAAATTATTAATGGTGGTACACATTGGTTGAACAATATTTCTTCTTCGACCGATATATCTTAGAGCACTTAAATCACGATAACCCATTTTGTGACACCGCAGGTAGTTCAATTCCATCAATTGATTTTAAATAAGTAGACCAAGACTGGAAAAATAGGAAGTAATAATAATAACTAAATTTTGAAAGTATATTTTTGATTTTGGGAAAGAGAAACAAAATTTGATGATTATGTCAAATTTGTTTCTTTCTGCTGTTACTGATGTTTTGCATACTTTAATTTTTATTTTAATTATTTTTATTATTATTTTGAAGCACAGAAGTATGTTTCTGAGAACTGTGTGGAATGTGAAGATTGGCATGAATACAAGCTTCTTGCGGGTAGCGAAAAGGTCATTATCAGTTTCAGGCAGAGAAAGTGTGAGAGATTTGGCTTCAAAAGATGGGGAACTCAGAGTCTTTATTGTTGCTGGGGAGGTTTCTGGTGACATTATCGCGTCGCGTTTTATGAACTCTTTGAAAAAGCTCTCTCCTTTTCCTGTCCGTTTTGCAGGCGTGGGAGGGTAAGAATGATTATCTAGTATTTTCTTCGCTATTTCATGTTATAGGCTTTCACTGTTCTTTCCGTATTCTATGAGTTTATGCTGCTAGCTTCAGGATAAACAATTTGTTAGTTTTTGAACTGTTTTCAGCTTCCAACATTATGGGTGGCTGATGCAAGGTTTACTCATCTCTTAGTTGCATTTTTGGGGGTAAAATGTTACAATTTGTTGACAATGAATACGCAACTTTAGCTCCATTTCTTGTGTATTTAGTAAGTATCTCTAATTCACTCATAAAAAAAAAAAAGAAAAAGAAAATTAATTGGGGAAATTTGTTCCACATTATGAGAAAAACAAGAGAGGAAATATTTTTAAGTTTATTTAATTGAACACTCAACCAAGCATTGGAGTTGTAAAGTTGCTCCATTAATTGAATTGTTTGATTCAAATAACAGAAAACACCCTCCCTGTATGACTATGTACATAGAGTTCGCCAGTTCTCATAATGGCATGAGCCTCATGCACTAATACAGCCTTCACATTAGCACAAGTTTACAAAATTTGCATTCTTGTGCTGTAAAAAATGCTATTTGTTTGACACCTAAGAAACAAAGGATGCTTGGTGAGTTCCTATTTTATTTGGATTGACGAGTATCTTTCTTTATCTATCAACTGGGAATGCTGATCGATTTGATACTTTTTACCAGTTCTGATAATTAATCATTTTCATCTTATCATATGGCAAATATCTGTTTGCTTGTGTGGTGATAGCTTTAGGTTCCTAATTAGGTTTTTCCAAACACACATGTTTTCGCAGCCAAAGCATCTAAATAGGACTACTGAAGTAAAGAATTTATCCTATGCCTGAAGTAACGAGTTGTTGGACTGTTGTATCTTCTTATTTCTCATTCACTGTGAAAAACATAGAGAAGAGGGACTGCTTGTCCCGCTTGACGTAGAAAAATACAAATGCAGAAGTGATCTAATTAACAGGAACAAAAACTTAGTGTTAGACCAGTTCATGGACACTTTGGCTGTCACCAACTGATATTTCTCACTGTATGAGTGCAACTCTTACGAAAATATTATGAGATTGTTAATACTTCAAAGTAGCAATATTCACTTTAGAGACTTGCCAGCACACAATGAGGTTATTATAGTGTTAAGTATTAAATTGTTTTGTTGTGGTTGAGTTTAGCTCCAGTCAATGTGTATGATACAAATATCAGAGTGGAGAAAGACAAGTTCATGATACCTATGTTTCTATCTTTCTTTAGATTGATGATGTCACAGCAAGGGTTAAATTCTTTGTTTCCTATGGAAGATATTGCAGTCATGGGCATCTGGGAGTTGTTGCCACATCTTAGTATGTTCAGGGTGAGCAATGAGCAATATGAAATGTATTTCACTTTCACCTATCAATGGTGACAAAGAGTTTACTTCTATTGTATTTTGGTCAGTGTTGCAATTTTGGAGTTGGTATCTACTATGACATCATTGTAATTTGGTCTGAACTGCAAAGTTGCAGGTCAAACTGAAAGAGACAGTTGAGTCAGTTCTTTCTTTTCGGCCACATGTTGTGCTAACAGTGGACTCAAAAGGGTTTTCTTTTCGTTTTCTGAAGCAATTGCGAGGTAATTTTCCTTTAACTGCTCTGAGTTCTTACAATACTTTTGCATTTTCCTTATGCAAAGAGAAAAAATGGTGTAGGAATATGGGAAAATGCTTTTTGCAGCTAGATATGGTCTACACAGACTAGATAGTCCTCAGTGTTTTCACTACGTAGCACCGTCTTTCTGGGCTTGGAGAGGAGGCGAATCTAGACTTAAAGGGCTTTCAGAGTTTGTGGATCATGTCTTCTGTATCCTTCCGTTTGAGGCAGAAGTCTGTAGATCAAATGGATTGCCTGCAACATTTGTGGGCCATCCAACATTAGAAGATGTTTTGGAGCTAAAGGTGAACTCATGTGTATAACGTTTAGCCATCTTTAGGCAACTTCTGATGAAAAATTCACCACTATCCTATGATAGAATACATGATCAAGAAATTCAAAGAACTACATTTTATTCTGGTGTTTTAGTACTCCTTTGTCCCAAACTTTTTGTTCCTATCTTTTTTTTTTCTTTTTCTTTTTTCTGTGACATCCCAAAATAAGGCTCCATTTCCTAAAATGGAATTTTTTTTTCCAAAAGCACCCTCTTATTTAATATAATTATTTGACACTTAACTCTCAACCCACTATTTTAAGGGCAATAGCGCAAAGATACTCAACTTTTACTTTTCAACTCTCATCTAAAGCATGGTTTCTGGTCAAATGGGAGCTCTAATTTTGGGATGAAGGGATTATCTAATAGAAGTCTGCTGCTTATCTTTATTGTAATGTGATATTCTTGAGGGTTTTGGTTTTCAGATTAACAAATGCATAGACAAGGAGTGGAAAGTTGAAGGTGATGGAGAGAAATTTAGGAGGAATTATGGGATATCTTCAGGTAGGATGAAGTAATTTCGTCTCTGGAATAAGTGTTTCTTTATTGTTGTTTTAACTTCTTTGTACTGGATAATTGGAATGTTATCTTCGTTGCTGCCACTTATTTCATTGTTAACTATCATTAATGTCTAGTACCCCACTGATTGAGAACACTGTGGTCAACTTTGAGATAGTACAAGATATGCATTGTATATGTGATAAAAAAGACATTGTCAACCGCCAAGTACCCAACAGATTGAGAACAATGTGGTCAACTTTGAGATAGTACAAGATATGCATGGTAAGTGATAAAAGAGACATTGATAAAATGTATGGACTAGCATGCAACCTGTGTCAATTTTTTCTGGTTTTTATATGATTCTTCATCTTTTTTAATCAGGCCAGAATGTGTCTTTGATTTTCAACCAAGTTGCAATCTGAAATTCTAGTATAGTTTTAGCCAGCACTTCATCCTGTTTGAACCATGTGTTTTTGCATATTAAGGATCGACAGTCATTTCTGTGCTTCCTGGAAGCCGATTACAAGAGGTCACACGCATGCTTTCAATATTTTCACGCACTATGGAGCTACTGAAAGATGCCTTCTCGGAGTTGACAGCAGTTATCCATGTGGCTCCTAATAAGCATGTGGAAAAGTACATCAGCAATGCTGTTTGTGAGTGGCCTATATCAGTCATATTGGTTCCAGGTGGATCACCGTGCATGAAATACAATTCTTTCAGTGTAAGGCGTCACAGTAATCTCTCTACATGGTTATGATAGATGAATAAACTTATTTCATGTCGGAAAAAAGTAAGATGTAAAAAAATACTAAATAGTAGAATAAAATTATGTTTATGATAAGAGATTGGGGAATGAAGGAGCTCTGATCTGTAATTGCATTTATTCTTGTCGATGCTTGGATTCTCCGCTTTCAATTGAAAGAAAGAAGCTTAGTAGTAGAGGCTTCAGTTTTGTTTCATGGTCCAAACTATCTGCCTGGAGCTGATTCCTTATACCATCCTAGTTTGTCTTTCACTTGTCTACTAAGCATGATTTTACTGTTTGTCTAGGTGGCTATGTTTTCTGGAATTGTTTTTGTACTTATGGACCAGTAGGCAGTGAAAATTATCCAATTTGGCTAGTTTTATTTAGTTTGAGCAAGTCATCTTGTTTGCTTACTTGCTGCTGAGATAGCTTTTGTCAGGTTATCGCGTACTGAGTGAATTTTCTTTTTGGCTACAACTTAAGGTATGCTATCTGGTCCTATAGAATGTATTCAATGAGGATGACTGCTTTAGGAATTTTTTTTTTCTCACTTTGGGATGATAGTTTGAGGTAATCTCAATCTTCAAGATTAGTCTCACTATTTGCCATGAGTCACAAGGATCAATGTGACTGTAATTTGGCCTGCTGCCTTTGGTGTTGGAAATTGCCTTTGTATCCCTGTGACTGTTTTGATCCTCAGAAGCATCATTATTCCCCTCAAGATTCAAAAAATGATCAGTTTGATGAGTTTGCATGACTTGATCTGGTGGGTCTGTGTTGATTTGATTTTCTTTAACTTCCACAGCATCCCAAAAATACTGTTTTAAACAGGGATGACAATGGAAGCGTAAATGATGCATTAAATTTGAACTAAATAATTTCTTCATAATTCAAGAGAAAACTAATCCAGTTAACCCAGCTAAATTCCAATGTGATGCAGGCAAGTAGAGTAGCATTGTGTACATCTGGGACTGTTGCAGTGGAGTTGCAGCTTGCACGGTTACCTTGTGTTGTTGCATATCGAGCCCATATCCTGACTGAATGGTTCATTCGATACAAAGCTAAAATACCTTACATCTCACTTCCTAATATTGTTCTAGATTCGGCTATAATTCCTGAAGCTCTTTTTGAAGCGTGCACTCCTTCACAATTGGCACCACTGCTCATGTAAGTCCCTTTTCCTCTATAATGGTTTTTATTCTTGTTTCTTATCCACAATGGGTCATCTTTTTCAGATACAAGAAAAATGACATGCTCATTAGTATTATTTTCTTCTTTGTAGAAATTCAAAAGGATGAATAGTATAGTTTCTAGCTTTATCTTTTTACTATCGAGCGAACTCATATCCTTTTGTGTTGTCTTGTTTGACATCTGGATTACATTATGTCATATTCCTTGTTTCTGCTGTCGATATTAACTGGTTGCATATGTTAATTGAAGTGACAGAAATATTAGAAGTTTTTCGAGTCTAACATGCAAAGACTTCAAACAGAATCGATGCTCAAGAATTGTTATATTGCAGGGACTTGATGCATGATGAGAGCCTTCGCCAGAAACAGATTTCCGCTGCTGAGATGTTTTTTAATTTACTAGATCCTCTGAAAAGAGTAAGTGGCAACTCAACCCAGAGAGAACCTGGAGTTTTTGAATATACACCAAGCATGATGGCTGCATCAGCCGTATTTAATTCTGGAAGGATTTGATAGTTCATCATTCCAATGGTTTGAAGTTTTGGGATCATGACCATTGGACTAAGTGTTTGAAAAATCAATTAGTAAGCAACACTATGAATCATTCCTTTAGTCATACCTTTTCGATTTTCGAACTTACCTTCCTTTGAAAGACTTAAATTATCAACTTTCTTCTCCTTGTTTTGTAAGTCTCCCTGAAACTTATGTTTATCAAACTTTCGGGGTTTTTGGACAGAAAATGATGGCAATCTATTGAACTTCTTGTTTTGTTCGTGATCAATTTTGTCTTTATATTTTTGTTGAGCAAAATGTCTTAGTAAGATTTGAATTTGGAGGTGGTGTAATTGTAATAATTAGATATATAAATGGGGGGAAATGATGGAACTAGTGAAAAATACATGAGTTGCACGCATGTAAAGGCTATGATTGTAAAAGAAAATTTTAATAATAAGATTTCATGAATAATATATAGTATGTATTAACTAATTACTATTGTATTTTGATTTTAATCCTAAATATTTTTTTAATAAAGTTATTGTCATATTTTAAAAAAATTCATTCTACTGTTAATGATTTATTTACAAAAATAAGAGTAATAAAATATACGATCTTGTTATAATTATTACATGATATATATATATATATATATATATGTGTGTGTGTGTGTGTGTGTGTGTGTGTGTGTCTATCTATGTCATTAGATTATCCTACATTTCTTCTATAACTGTCAGCCTCATCCTTTGCACTAGAATTTTCTTTTGAATCAGTTCTATCCGTTCGAATCCAGGTTCAACTCTAGGAGAAAAATGAGCTATTTCTCCTGCTTTAGGCTGCTTAACAAGTGGTCCAGAACCCATTCCAATGGGAACCCATTCCTATAGGAAAGAGTTTATCTATCTGCCTGATTTTCGTAGACTTTTCCAACGCAATCCATAGAAATTCCACGAATTCCTTGGTCGATAATTCCGATGACTCAGCATTTAAAACAATTGAAGACAATAATTGATGAAAAAATAAATCGAGCAGAAAAATTGATTGAATAAAATTTAAATATATAGATTTATAAATATTAAAACTTAAATAAAAACTTAACTAAGCAATTTTTCACCATATATACTATAATCATTTAAATTTTTGGTTGCATTGGTTCTTCTTTTGTTTGACATTGATGATTGGAGTTATTTTTTTTATTTGGTTTCAAAGAATCTTTTGCATTTTTTTTTTGAATTGTTTGTTATTTTTTATCCCTCATTTAAAATTTAATAATGATATGATATTTCTTCTTCTTTTGAACCAGTAAAATGACAACAACATAATAAAATTATGAATAACATAGAATCAATTAATTTTATAAAATAAATTAATACATTTAATTTATGATAAATAATTTTAAATCCTTATTGAGGATTCAATAATTAAAAATATAACACATACATATGTACCTTAATATATTATGAAGTTCTCGGTTGATATTCAATAATTAACTTGATTTTAAATTGCATCATAAAATATATTAAAGAATTTTAATGATAAAAATATTTTACATATATTAACATCATATTAAAATATTGAATATTTCATATGTCACAACCTTCCAATAATATGTATACACACACACACACACACACACACATATATATATATAAACAACATGTGCAACATAATTTGTGCATATATGTGTGTGTTCAATTTTTTTTTCTTAGTTAGTTTAACAAAACATTGATAAAAGTAAAGTTTTTTCCCATCCTGTAACACTGTATATACATAGGTAATTATTAAAATATTAACAAGGTCTATCAAAATCATCACAAACTCAAACTCTTTGTCACAAAAGAGTTTTGAAAGTAATATACAGAATAAAACCACTAATATAATACAATAAACTATAAAATTAAAAGTACCTCCCACAAAATAGCTGGTCGGTTGCCGTAGGTCTACCAAATTTAAATCTTACTCTTCAATAAATATTTAACGAGTATAGAGCGAGTAAGAATCGATTCCAAAAGGATCAAAACTAATTGATTTACTATCGACTCAACTAATTAAGAATTTTAACTTCAAAATTACTAACCTAAAAGTAAGACTTCAACAAGCAAACTCTAAAAATAAATAACAAACGTTTGGGGGGGGGGGGGTTGAGTTGATTAACTAAGTTGCAGAAATTAAAATTCAAAACAATAAAAATTAAATCAATAAGCAACAAGTGATTAAAGTAGGTTGAAGTTTCATTCGCCGTTACTAGACAATGGGTTGTAATTTCATATCAATATTATGAATAATTTGCCAATGAAATTATCAACCGTAGGTAATAACAAGCTCTACTACCCTAATCTTTTCTTAGTTGCTCGTTAGATAGAATAAGCTCTCTATCTAATTCCCTACCCACCAAACAACCTAGAACAAACTATCTAGATTTAATCCAATGGATACATTAAAACAAGAAAGATAGATTGATCTAAGCAACAACCACACAAGTTCGGGTCATTTAACTTAGGTTATGTTTTTCAATGTAATTAACAAAGATATCCCATAATCATTAATCATAATTTACTACATATGATTAGAAATTCAAGACAATTACAGATCCAAAATCTCTAATCTAGTTATAGGGAGTTCTCATACCCAATTTGGTTGTGCACCCAAATAAAGCAAGAAAATTCCCGTAAGACAATAAGTATAGAAAAACATAAATAACTTCAATTGGAAAATTGATCAATAATATCAAACATTCATTTACAAGAATCCATGTCTAGGGCTTTGAAATTATCCTCAACTAATAAGAAAGTCTAACCTAACATGATAAGAAATGACAAGAAAATTAAAATTTATAATATTGGGAGTCAAAGAAACTTATTGGTTGAAGAAGATAGTTGAAGTTGATGATAGATTATGGATGTTTCCTCCTCCAAGTTTCTCCACTTTATCTTCCTTGATGCTCCAAAACCCCAATATTACTTTCTAAAGATGTATGTGATTTCTAGGAGAGTGAGTGAATCTGAAAAATTTATGTTTGTGTTGAGAGGATAGTGTCTTTTTAAAGTGTGAAATAGTGATGTGATTTAGTATAAAGTGTGTAAGGTGTGTTGTGCATTTGGTGTAAAGTGTGTAAAGTGTGTTGTGTAAAGAGAGTAGTATGTGGTGTAAAGTATGTAATGTATGTGGTGTGATATATGTATCTACTGTATACATATCACAAACATGTGCCAAAAGGTATAAAGGGTCGTCACTTCAAGCAAAGGAATCAATTTTCCTACGCAGACAGTGCCTAAGCGCCAAAGTATGGCGCCTAGGCGCCGTTGCTACTGTTTTCTTCTTCTCTAGAATGGCAGTCTAGCACATTTTATCCCCTTTCAACTGATCGTTTACCTCTTTATAGAATGAATTGGCCTTTGATGTCTTTATAACAATTGTAACCCTATCTGTTAGATTTCTGTAGCCACTTAAATCTGATCCATATCACATTTGTGGAGAGAGTTATTCCAAATATACAAAGATTGCCATATCTGGAAGTTGAAGTGCATGTTTGACTCTTTAACCGAATTGTTCTCTTTGAAATAAATTGAATTGGGAACAGTTGCCAATATGAAAGCTGTAGATATATCTCTTATTTTTCCAATACACTAAGAATCAGGTTCATAGGGTTTTGTATCAGAAATGTATGCCTAAAATACAAAAACTTCCGCAGTGAAACCTTGTCAATTTGGCCAAATAATGCTTGTTTCAACTTCGTTTTGGCTCATTTTTCATCTTTTGGTTCGCAAACTCCTATCACATATATATAATTAAAAAAAACTATTATTAACAAGAACAAAGTAAGAAAGACATAGAGGGACTGATACAAAATATGTAAAAATATGCACTTATCAAATTCCCCCACATTTAACCTTTGCTTTTCCTCGAGCAAACCTTAAACAAGACATAAATACAAACTAAAATAATCCACTTTCTTAAGAAATCACGATTGCATTTAACACATGCAATAAGCCTTTAAACCCTAAGTGGACTATAGAGGACGAGTTGTAGTATCGTGAGGACTTCTAGTGGTGATACCCACAAACACCTATGACCTCTAACTTCCAACGATTAATTCTCTAGGATCAACAAAGTAATATAATAATGAAATCAAACAAGTCTTGAATTTAACCATTAGTTATTCAAAAGCAAATATTCTTTCACAAACATTTAGGGGGGATTGAGTTGATTAACTGAGTTCTAGAAACTAAAACTAATTAAAATTCAAAGCAATGAAAATTAATTCAATAAGCAACAAGTGATTAAAGTAGGTTGATATTTCATTCACCACCACTAGACAATGGGTTGTAATTTCATATCAATATTATGAATAGTTTACCAATAAAATTATCAACCGTAGGTAATAACAAGCTCTACTACCTCAATATTTTCTTAGTTGCTCGTTAGATAGAAAAAGCTCTCTATCTAATTCCCTACCCACTAAACAATCTAGAACAAGCTCTCTAGATTAATCTAATGGATGCATTAAAATAAGAAAGATAGATTGATCTAAGCAACAACTACACAAGCTCGGGTCATTTAACTTAGATTATGTTTTTCAATGCAATTAACAAAAATATCCCATAATCATTAATCATAATTTACTACATATGATTAGAAATTCAAGATAATTACAGATCCAAAATCTCTAATCTAGTTGTAAGGAGTTCTCATACCCAATTTAATTGTGCACCCAAACAAAGCAAGAAAAAACCCATAAGGCATTAAGTATAGAAAAACATAAACAACTTCAATTGGAAAATTGATTAATAATATCAAATATTCAATTACAAGAACCCATGTCCAGGGCTTTGAAATTAACCTCAACCAATAAGAAAGTCTAACCTAATATGATAAGAAATGACAAGAAAATAGAAATTAACAACATTGGGAGTCAAAGAAACTTATTGGTTGAAGAAGATAGTTGAAGTTGATGATAGATTGTGGATGTCTCCTCCTCCAAATCTCTCCACTCTATCTTTGTTGATTCTCTAAGACCCTAATATTACTTTCCAAAGATGTATGTGATTTCTAGGAGAGTGAGTGAATCTGAAAAATTTATGTTTGTGTTGAGAGGATAGTATCTTTTTAAAGTGTGAGAAGGTGATGTGATTTGATGTAAAGTGTGTAAGGTGTGTTATGTATTTTGGTGTAAAGTGTGTAAGGTGTATTGTGTAAAATGAGTAATATGTGTTGTAAAGTATGTAATGTGTGTGGTGTGATATATATATCTAGTATATACATATCACAAACAAGTGTCAAAAGATGTAAAGGGTCTTCACTTCAAGTAAAAGAATCAATTTTTCTACACAGACAGCGCCTAGGCGCCAAAATATGGTGCCTAAGCACCAAAGAGGACAATAAGCACGACGCCTAGGCGCCGTTGCTACTGTTATCTTCTTCTCCAAAATGGCAGTCTGACACATTTTATCCCCTTTCAACTAATTGTTTACCTCTTTATAGGATAAACTGATATTTAATGTTTTCATAACAATTGTAGCCCTATCTGTTAAATTTTTGTAGAGAGGTATTCCAAATATACAAAGATTGTCATATCTGAAAGTTTCAGTGCACGTTTGACTCTTTAACCGAATTGTTCTCTTTGAAATCAATTAAATTAGGAATAGTTGCCAATATAAAAGTTGTAGATATATCTCTTGTCT
>CM033114.1:14366713-14438477 GCA_019321725.1 Paulownia fortunei
GAACATACCATTCATGAGCATTTATATGTGCATGCACAACATATGAGTATAGTGGAGATTTTTACATGCATGATATGATTTGAGACATGGTTTTCAAAAAGAAAATATTTTAGTTGGCTACTACTAGTGTACCGAGACATATGATGCATGCTTATATGATACTTTGGGGCGCCACGAGTGTTGCTTCTCAGAGGATCATAGGGGTTGACAGGGTATGCCTCTAGTGGTCACGAAAGGGTGGACCACTTGATTGTCCCCTTATTGACTCCGCCAGTGAGAAGACTTCTGGAGGATCACAGGGGAAGACAGGGGGTAGACCTCTAGTAATTCCAGGAGATGGCCTTTGGATTGAGTCATTTATTTATGGCCATATGATTATTGATATTGTTCAAAGCTCTATCCGGTGCATAATAGGTGGGCCAATGGCCAAATAATTAAGTAATTTTTAATAAAAACTCTTTGATTTATGAGTACTCAATTTGACACATTTATAGCATCATATCTTAGAGTTGAGTTGCATGAGATTTTATATCATACTCTTGTCATGTATGATTTTTGCTTATTAAGCGTTAGCTCATGTAGTTCATGCATCGTAGGTGAACATGGTAAGACTTGAGATCTCTGGTTTACTGGCTGGCAGTGGAGCTCCTATAAGCTTTCAAAGATCAATGTACTTGGATGACAACCTATTGTGCTATTTTGTGGGTTGTGCTTTTGATTTTACAGTTATTGTATTATATGAGTGACTTTATCATGTATATCACTTTCAAAACTCCTTTGTAATAGAAAGGTTGAGTTTGTGATGATTTTGATAGACCTAGTTAATGTTTAATAACTACCTATGTATATACAGTGTTACAAGATATGAAATAACTTTACTTTTATCAATATTTTTTTGAAATAAGTAGAAAAAAAAGAAAGTTATACACATGCATACGTGCACAAATTATGTTGCACAGATTGTTTATATATATATTTATACATATTGTTAGGAGGTTGTGACACCTGCACTTTAAGATAGAATGAGAGAAGGTCAAAAGGTGGACATGCATTAGTGTAGATTGAAAAGAATGATTGAGGCTGGAAAGAGGCCAAACTTCTCTATTACTGATGATGGGATTATTCAATATAAAGGGAGACTGTGTGTGCCATTTGATAAGGCCATGAAAGCAGATATTTTAGAAAAAACTCATACTACTCCTTACTCGGTACACCCAGGTAGCACAAAAATGTATAATGACTTACAACAACATTATTGGTAGCCTAAAATGAAGAGAGATATAGCAAAATTTTTGGCTGAATGTCCAACTTGTCAACAAGTTAAGATTGAACATCAAAGACCATCAGGGTTGTTGAAGCCTTTGTTGATTCCAGAGTGGAAATGGAGCACATTACAATGGACTTTCTGCTTAGATTACCTAAAACACAAAAGGGGTATAATTCCATATAGGTTATTATTGATAGATTGACTAAATCAGCCTATTTTCTTTTAGTAAAATCCACATACAATATGGACCAATATGCTCAATAATATATCAAAGATAGTCAGGTTACATGGGATGCCAGTTTCAATACTGTCCGACAGAGATCCTAAGTTTACATCTACATTTTGGAAGAGCTTACAGAGTGCCATGGGAACAAAACTTGCATTTAGTACAACATTTCATTCATAAAGTGATGGACAATCAGAGAGGGTTATTTAGATATTAGAGGATATATTAAGAGCTTGTGTGCTATATTTTCAAGGGAGTTAGGATGCTAAGCTTCCATTAATGGAGTTTACTTATAATAATAGCTACCAATCAACAATTGGAATGGCGCCTTATGAAGTGTTGTATGGAAGGAAATGTAGATCTCCAGTTCATTGGGATGAAGTTGGAGAACGAAGCCTACTTGGTCTAGAAATAGTTCAACATACCGCTACGGTAGTGGAGAAGATACGAGAGAGAATAAAGATCACACAAAGTAGATAGAAAAATTATGCAGATAAACGGAGAAAAGATCTAGAGTTTGCTGTTGGGGATCATGTGTTCTTAAAAGTAGCTCCTATGTTATGAGATTTGAAAAGAAAGAAAAACTAAGCCTAAGGTATGTCGGCCCATTCGAGATTCTCGAAAGAGTTGGTGATAAAGCTTATAGAGTGGCTTTACCTCCGTCATTATCTAGTGTTCACAATGTGTTCTATGTGTCTATGTTGAGGAAGTATATTTCAAACCCCTCTCATGTGTTGAGTCATGAACCTTTGGAATTGACTCATGATTTAGCCTAGAAGAGAAACCTGTGTAAATTCTAGATCGAAAGGAAAAAGAGTTGAGAACGAAAAAGATTTTACTTGTTAAAGTATTATGGAGGAATTATTCTATAGAAGAGGCCACATAGGAAAGAGAAGAAGAAATGCAAAGCAATTATCCAAAATTATTTGGTACGTTAAATTTTGAGGATGAAATTTTTATAAGGAATGAAGGATTGGAATGCCCAATTCTCAATTCTCTCCTACATAGCCAATAATAAGCATTTTTCATCAATATGAATCCAATCAATACGCATTATGGGATTATGGCATACAAATAGCATTATTGCACGAACATGAATAATTATTACTATATGCTCCAGTTATGCTTTAACATGCATTAGTACATGAAATATGAGATCAAACTTTTGTTTCTTGATTTAACATATTCCTTAAGTGCCTTTTTGTAGTGAAAAACTCGATATCTCGATTAAGGAAGATTGATGTGTTGAACGGCCATGAAATAAATTATTTGTATTGCTCCATACTAGTTATATGTTAAAGTGATTATTTGCCTAAATATTTACTTGAAATATGTTACATTTGTCTAAGAACTAAAAGTCTGCAAAATGGTGCAATTTGATTGGTTGGTTGACTAGGTTGCATAGAATCATTATAAACCGCATTGCACTTGATTATAACACCAAAGCATCAATTTTTGTTATCTCTCTAGCCCATAAATGTGGCTTTTGGCATGAGAAGATACCAAACATGATACAACCAATCATAACCCTCCACTTACCTCTCTTTGAAAGGTCAAAGAAATCATTTCATCTATATTTCTTGTGGAAGCACCTCAAAAATGACTAGCCTTATTCTCCTAAGTTTCTCCCAAATTTCTACACTCTCATACTCACAAAAATTGAATTCAATCCATAGGAATCTATAGAACACAAGTTAGAACAAGTTTCCACCCTTTTAAGCTTGAAAACTGTTAATTTTGAAGATTAATTCCAACTTAATCAAGGTATATTCTTTTTCAATATTTCTTATGATCAATTTGTAGTATCTTGTATGGTTACATGTTTTAGTATGTTTTTGTATGATTGAAAACTTAAGTAAGTTACACTTGAAGCCAAAACCAAGCTAGTTAAGCTAGTTTTTAGGAAAATTGATAGTGTTTTGAAATTGTTTAATTTACTTGTTTCTATTGATTTTGTAATGCTTATATTGTGTTTGAAGGTACCTACAAATGATTGTGAACAATAGCAATTAGTTTGCTTAATTGAAGGTTAGAATCAATTTAAATTAGAACCAAGTTTACGCCATTTTAATTTGGATTGTGTTCATGTTTTGTGGGCTGCCCTAATAATTGTGTTTGAATTATTAGTTATTTAATGGCTGCCCTAATGTTTAATATCTTGAATTAGTAGTAAAATATGGAGTATGCATTGTTTTTAAGGTTATGTAATTGATATGGAATTATTTACAAAAGATTGAAAAGTGTATATGATTTTAATTAGAATAGACTAAATGATTTATAAAGAGGATATTAAATGGTACATAATTTGATTATGCTAGGCCTTTAACACATCCTATCTTCCAAAGAGATTAACCTTCTCACTTAGCACAAAGTGGATTTGAGGTAAATTGAAGCTTTCATTTGTTGTATTACAAGAATCATATAATGTTGTTCATGTTTTAATATGATTGTTATTATTTGTGAAATGATGTAATGTTTGATACATTTATGGTTTATGAAGCATGATACTATTAAGGATATAATGAGGTTTTTGAAAATGAAGTATGGTACTTGATTGGTGGTCGGGTAGACAAGGGACGCGGGAGCGACCGGCGAATCTAACAAATTATGGCAAATACTTAAGGTTAAAAACCGGTATAGGAAAGTCGCAATGAATGAGATAGAATACGGCTAATACCTAAGGTTGAAAGACCAAGTATAAAAACCCCGTATTAGTTCTCTCATTGGATAATCATTATGAATAGGTTCCGAAAACTACGGTCTATCGCTATTAGTTAGATACCACACTTCAAGGGCCCTAAAAAATAATTTATGAATGAAAGTTAACAAATAGAATAATGTATTTAATAATTTATGAGATGTGCATATATGTTATTTCCTATTGCATCAGTTTCACCTTACTGAACCTTTAGTTCATTAGATTCATGTGATGCAGGTGGAAATGTATAGGTTTAGAGGTTGACTAAGTCTCTAGAGCGGTCGGACAGAGATTTGTTCATATGCCATGCTTCAAACTGTTTTGTACTTTATTTTGAAAACTCTGTTTTATTTTTAAATAAGTCGCTCTATTATGGTTTTGTAAACAGATGTAATCAATTTTGATATATGTATATGGTGTGTTTAAAATGATTCAAGTTCTTTCTCTTATGGCTAAAAATGAGAACTTTAATTAAAACCATAACTTTAGTATTAATGAAAAATTAATATTTCTTGACTTAACTGTATCAGCTTGTTTAGGCTCTGTAGTTAGGTTAAGGGGTGTTACATCATGATTACTTATTGCATGAGTTATTTGATAATATCTTTCCATTGGAACCTTCATTATGTATGGATTCCAATTGTGGCATTTAATAGAGGTAAAAAGAATAAATAACTGTTTCTCTCTCCAAAACTTAAGAGTGGATCCCTAATCCTCAATATTTTTATTATTTTGGTTCTTCTTTAGTTACAGCATACATTAATTGTTCATATATTTTTTATTCACATAAATCTAATTTTTTAGAAATATAAACTTGAATTCTTTCAAACAACTTCCCTGTGGATCGACCTTGGACTCATGAGAAATTTATTACTTAATACAACCTGCACTTGGGTTTGCAAACTTACAGTTGTAGCAATCATTTAGAAAGAAATGTTTAGTTTATCATGTATGAATATAACTTCAAGAATACATAAGAAAGAGCATGGAAATTATTCACAATTTGTGAAGTAAAAGAAATGATTGAAGCTCTCCTTGTCTCCAAGAATGCTTTCTCCCAAGAATGACTCCTCCTTCTGTCCAGCAGCACTTTTTCTGTCCAAAAATAACTCCTCAGGTCCAGCATACCTTTAGAGTGCTTTGGTGTGATACCCGAGCTTCTTACTACTCACATGGCTAAATATGATTCATGCATTACATGTTAATTTTATATGCTATTTGCATTTCTATTGACATTGCATAATTTATTTCATTTTATACGACATTCTTGAATATTAAACTTAATTCTGAAGCTCTTGCACGATATTAGTTATTGAATTTCTTAATCTAAGTAGTTGATTTTATATTGAAATAAGAAGAAAATGAGGTGGATCAATATTAGATATAGATGGGATATATAGGTTATAATTTTGGAAGTGCTAAAAGTGTTACTAGTAACCTTATACGGTTTAATTTGATTTGATCAAGTTATTTCAAAAGTATATATTTGTAAATTAGCATACTTGGGATATTGGACATGATATAATATGAATTAAGTGTCATATTACAAGGCCCTTATGTGCATATGATTTTAGAAATGCAAACTAGATAATTCTTTAAGAATCGGATGCGAATCGGTTTGGAGATCGAATGATGAACGGACATAGGAATTACCTATGGGAATGAATGGTGATTAAGATAGTTGCAACCAAATAAAAATAGATGAGACACACAAGATTAGGGCTGCAAGATAAGGGAGAAAATCAGATTTGCTATTTACTTGCCACCTCGTGCTTTCTTATTAAGCTTAAACTAACATCTCAAGCTAACACCTCAAACCCTTCACCCTTAAGCAACGACCAGACCCTCATTTCAGCCATTTTCATCTTCCAAACACACACCTTAAGGTCTCCATGTGATCCAAATTGATTCCAAGTTGAAATAAAAGCAAGAAAAGCAAAGAAGAAGTGATTACCATCAAGTTAGCCTCAAAATCTGCATAGGTAACACTTATCTATGGTTTTGCCTTTGGTTTTCAGATTATTATGAATGGTTTTATGGCTTATTAAGCTTTCAATATCTCTTATAAAAGTGTTAGGAAGTTTTTAGTTAGACTTTGGTGCAAAAGAAAGGTTTTTGATCACAAACACTTAATAGGAAATACTTGTGGCAGAAACTGTCATCTTACTGTTTTCTTGTGTTTTAGACTTCAAAAGTGTATGGTATGTTGAATAAAACCTATGATTATTACCATTTACATGACCATATATGAGTTAAGAGTATTGGAATGAATTTTTATGAGTTGGAATTGAAATAGAGAATGATATTGGAGAAACACTCAAACTGCAAAATAGCAAAATCTGTTTTGGTGTGCTGTGAAGGAAACTGAATTAAGGGAGCTAAATGGATTATTTTTGGTAATAATATGACCTTTTTGTCTCATTATATATGTTATCTAAGTATGGTGAAAATGTTGGAGTGATTGAATATACTTAAGGGTGCCAAAACCATTAATGTCATGAAGTGTGCAAAACTGTCACGGTAGGAAATAATCTGTTTCAGTATGTCGTGAAGAGAGCTGAACTTGGGAAGCTATATCCATGATTTTTAGCAATTCTATGATATGGTTACATTTATATACATGTTATATAAGTGTGGTAAAAATTTTGGAGTGATTGGATATGTTTAGGGATTAAAATTATCATGCAACTAAACTTGACAGCAAGAAAATATGAAAATGTGAATCTGCCACATTTGATCACTTAGTGTTTCAACCTAGACATGTTGCTATTGAGTGTTAACAATTAGGTACATGCTATTAGAGTTATAATACTTCAATTACATGATGTTTTCATGTATTTAAGATGAGAAATTGAGGTATTTGAGGGGCTATATTGGGTTCTAGTTTGTGAAAGCTTGATTGTTAGCTTATAGCTTGGTGTTTAAGGTCTAGTATGAGATTTTGTGCTTTCAACTTGCCAAATTGGGAATGGTGCTTGATGTTGGGTAATATTACAGGCTATTTTACATCTAAGGTTGGAGAGGAATACTAAACAAATTTAGACTAAGCCACCAACCAAGTGAAAGGTAAGTAAAGATTCATTTGCAACTACAATGCATAGACATAGTAGATGTGTGAATTATATGTAATATCATAAATCATATGTGCATAGTAGAGGGCTCTCCATTGAGCATACATACATGGCATTGTCATTAGCACGTGCATGCATCATATACTAGCATTGTGATAAATCTTGCATTGCACGGCATGATTCAGAGAAAGGAAAAATGTTTTTTGACCACTACTAGTGTACCGAAGCATGCATGGATTTGCATGGTGTTATGCATGGATTTGCAGGTTCGCGTGCATGGATTTGCATGCGTATGAGTATGCATGGATTTGCATGCTTATATGATTATTGGCCATTGGATTATGGCGGTATAGAGCTCTTTTCCGGTGCATGAGATAGTAGCGTTGGTCAGGGGCCCAAGAAAGAAATGATTTTGAGAGAAATATTTTGATGCATAAAATTGCATTGTGAGCATAGCATTTTGAGTTGCATGACTTGATATTGTGGATTATTCTTTGACATGCATAATCTTTACTTGCTGAGCGTTAGCTCATATAGTTTATGCATTGTAGGTGAGTACGATGATACTTGAAGCATCTTTGGCTGGCTAGTCGGCTGTTGGAGCTCATGCAGGTGTTTGAGGGAGTGTGTACATGGATGACGACCTGTTGAGCTATTTTGTTGGCTTTTTATATTTTGAGTCTGGTGTATTATGTTTTTAGATTGGTACTATATTTCTCTTTTAAAACTTTACTGTAGTTAAGTATGTAAATATTGTGGTCGTTGTGGGTGTTGTGTTTTTATATAAATATTGATCCTTCTATTTTAAATAGGGTTGTGTATGTAAGAAGTGATTTAGCTTTTCTTAAAATGTTAAAAAAAAATATTCCATGCATGCACAAGGTTCTATCATGTCAAATTATACAATATATATGGTTGTGTAGGAAAGGGGGGTGTTACAGAGTGGTATCAAGCCCAGGTCTTGATTCTGTAGACTGTCCATGTACAAACCTTTGAAACTTGCAGAGCGCAGCCATGCCAGTAAGTTTTATATTATCATATATTGCATTTCATATTTTCATAAATTATATTGGCCATATGTTGTCAAACTTATATAAACAGCGCTACAAAATGGTGAGAACTCGTGGTGAGAGCAGTGGTGGTGCCAGAGCACAGAGGAATGAGACACCATCCTGGTTAATGATCGAGATACCATGATTAATCGGTTAACAGAACTGATTGAACGACAGTCCGAACAGATTCAACAATTGATTCGGCAGAGGGATAATGATGAGACCACGGGTGGAGGTAAACCACAGCGGGCAGACTATATATATATGGTTGGAGAACGATTTCGGAGACTGGATCCCAACATTTGAGGATGCTATTGATCCTACCGCTGCAGAGGACTGGTTGACCTGGAGAACATGTTCCAGTACAGCAGGGTGCCAGTAGAGGAGAGAGTAATGTGTGCAACTTTCATGCTTCGCTTCGGTAGTGCAGGCATTGGTGGGACATGATTAGCAGTATTAGAGGACATTACTACCATGAGCTGGGATAGATTCAAGGGTTATTCCGAAATAATATTTCACAGCTCCAGTTCGCATGATGAAGATGAACGAGTTTATACAACTGCGACAAGGAGCGATGACTGTTTGGGAATATATTCGTAAATTTGAACAACTGTCCAGGTTTGCTACGCACATGGTCAGCACTGAGTATTGAAAGTAGAGAGATTTCTGGAGGGTTTGAGGCCAGAGTTATACCGGGATGTGAATATGGCGGGTACTCAAGGGGTAACATTTTCACAGGGGCTGAGAGGCGTTGGTGGGCAGAACAGGCTGAATTGAGAATCGTTCGTGCACATGAGGCTCGACAGCAGTTCAGACAGAGGGAAGAGATGGACTGTGGGGCAAAAGAGGCCATTCAAATGCAGAAGCCGATCCAAATACAACCCGGGATTTAAATTTCAAGGAGAACAAGGCCAACAACAAGAAGGTCAAAATAAGAGGCCACGGGTTGAACAAGGAAAAGCACCAATGCCAGAAGCTGTGTGTTAGAAATGTGGTAATCGACATACTGGAGGCTGCTATATAGAAACAGACGTGTTTTCGATGTGGAATACCAGGACATATTGCTAAATTTTGCCCAGGTAAACAGAAATCAGACCATCCAAAAGAATGTACCAGCCAAGGTATTCCCATGACCAGGGCGGATGCAGAAGCAAATCCATCGGTGGTAACAGGTACACTTTATATTTCTAGTGTTCCAACACTTGTATTATTTGATTCTTGAGCCACGCATTCATTTGCATCCACTGAGTACGTGAAGAGGCTGGGTAGAATACCAGATGTAGCAGAAATCAGTTATAGTGTAACAGTTCCCTCTGGAGATGCTAGACAAACCGATCGGATTTTGAGAGCTTGTGCTATACTTGTTGAAGGTAGAGAATTATATGCTGATTTGATTGTACTGGATATGAATGATTATGATGTTATTTTGGGCATGGATTGGTTGTCAAAGTATGGGGCTACTATCAACTGTAAGAAAAAGACGGTGACATTTCAACTTTCTGGGAAAGAGTCTTTCACATTTGCCAGCATTGTGAAAAATTTCAGATTTCCTATGATTTCAGCAGTGAAAGCACAACGATTACTCGATGATGGTTGCGAAGGGTACTTGGTGAGTGTCATGAACATTGAGGAACAACACCCACCAACTCTGAGTGAAATACCAGTGTACGGGAATATACTGAAGTATTCCCAGATGATCTTCCGGGACTGCCACCAGATCGTGAAATAAAGTTTGTTATTGACATACAACCAGGAACATCTTCAATCTCAAAAACTCCCTACAGAATGGCTCCATTGGAGTTAAAAGAATTGAAAGTACAATTACAAGACTTGTTGGACAAGGGATTCATCAGACCGAGCTTTTCACCTTGGGGAGCACCAGTTCTATTTGTACGTAAGAAGGATGGCACCATGAGACTGTGCATCGATTATCGAGAGTTGAACAGGGTCACAATAAGAATAAGTATCCGTTACCCAGAATCGATGATTTATTTGACAGCTTCAGGTGTGCCCAATATTTTCAAAGATTGACTACGCTCTGGGTACCATCAATTGAAAATAAAGGAAGAGGATATCCAAGACGGCATTTAGTACAAGATATGGGCACTATGAATTTTTGGTGATGCCATTTGGATTGACTAACGCTCCAGCAGCATTCATGGATCTAATGAACAGAGTGTTTAAAGAATTTCTGGATAAATTTGTTATTGTGTTCATAGATGACATTTCTAGTTTACTCCAGAACTAAAGAAGAACATGCCGCACATTTAACACAAGTACTAGAGGTCCTGAAAGTGAAGCAGTTGTACGCAAATTCAAGAAATGCGAGTTCTGGTTGGATCGTGTGGTATTCTTGGGACATGTTATATCAGGAGCTGGAATATCAGTAGATCCAAGTAAAGTTGAAGCTATCAACAACTGGATGCAACCTACTAATCCTTCAGAGGTGCGCAGTTTTTTGGGTTTAGCTGGATATTACCGAAGATTTGTGGAGGGGTTCTCCAAGATTGCAATGCATTGACACAATTAACCAGAAAAGGGGTGATGTTTAGATGGACAGATATGTGTGAGCGAAGTTTCCAGGAGCTGAAAAAGAGGCTGACTTCAGCACCTATTCTCTCAATTCATCAGGTACTACAGGAATTCGTAATTTACAGTGACGCATCGAAGAATGGATTAGGATGTGTACTGATGCAGAATGGCAAAGTAATTGCGTATGCATCCAGACAACTTAAAGAGTACGAAAAATTACCCCACGCACTTGGAACTTGCTGCTGTAGTATTTGCACTTAAAATATGGAGGCACTATTTATATGGTGAACGGTGCGAGATCTTTACTGATCACAAGAGCCTCAAATACTTCTTCACACAGAAAGAGTTGAATATGCGGCAGCGAAGATGGCTAGAACTGGTAAAAGATTATGATTGTGTGATCAATTACCACCCAGGTAAAGCCAACGTTGTAGCTGATGCATTGAGCCGAAAATCCACACAAAGTACAATGGCTATGGCTTTAATTCAGAAATTGGAACTGAATGATTTGCAGAAAATGATATAGAGATTTTACAGACAGGAGTAATAGAGGCAAAGTTGGCAGCCCTGACGCTTCAGCCTACGCTAATTGATAGGATCAAACAGGGACAACGAGATGATGAATATCTCATCAATATGAGAAAATATGTTGCTGCAGGGAAGTCTACTGAATTTAAGATAACTCAGGATGATATTTTACAATTTAGAGGGCGGTTTTGTGTGCCAAATATTGATAACATTCGGGAAGACATTTTAAAAGAGGCACAATTCAACCCCTTATTCAGTACATCCAGGGGCTACTAAGATGTATAGAGACTTGAAATCGCATTACTGGTGGGCCGGGTATGAAAAAGAACATCGCCCAGCATGTGGAGCAATGTTTAACATGTCAGCAAATAAAAGCCGAACATCAAAGACCCGCAGGGACTTTACAACCTCTACTTATTCCAGAATGGAAATGGGAAAGGATCACACATGGATTTCGTAACTGGTTTGCCAAAGACTACTAAGAGTCATGATGCTATTTGGGTATCGTCGATAGATTGACCAAGTCTGCTCATTTTCTTCCCATATGTTCTACCTATTCCATGGATCGCTATGCCCAATTATACATTCAGAGATTGTCAGACTTCATGGTGTGCCATTGTCTATTGTTTCTGATAGAGATTCAAATTTTTGTCTACTTTTTGGAGGAGTTACACAAAGCTTTGGGAACACAATTATCATTTAGTACGCATATCATCCTCAAACGGATGGGCAATCTGAACGAACAATACAGACGTTGGAGGATATGCTCAGAGCCTGTGTATTAGATTCCAAGGTCAGTGGAGTAAATTCCTCATCTTTGGTGGAGTTTTCGTACAACAACAGCTATCAGACTAGCATTGGATGGCTCCCTATGAAGCATGTATGGCAGAAAATGTAAGTCTCCGATACACTGGGATGAAGTTGGTGAGAAAAAACTTTTTGGGCCCAGATATGATTAGAGAGATGACAGAAGAAGCCGTGTTACAGATTCGACAAAGAATGCAAACTGCCCAAAATCGACAGAAAAGTTATGCAGATCGACGAAGAAGGGCGTTGGAGTTTGCGATAGGAGATCAAGTGTTTTTTGAAAGTAGCACCAATGAAGGGCATCATGCGGTTTGGAAAGAAAGAAAATTAAGTCCTAGATACATTGCCCATTCTTGGTGATTGAAAGAATTGGTGATGTTTCTTACTACTAGATCTGCCAACATCTATGTCCCAAATACACAATGTATTTCATGTGTCTATGCTGAGGAAATATATTGCTAATCCTTCTCACATTCTGAAGAATGAACTAGTGGAATTAAAGACAGATTTGAGCTACGAAGAAAAACCTGTACAGATTTTATTACGAGAAGTGAAGCAGCTAAGAAATAAACAGATTCCATTGGTTAAAGTGTTATGGAGAAACCAATTAGTAGAAGAGGCCACTTGGGAAAGGGAGGATGAAATGAGAACTAAGTATCCTGAACTTTTCGGTAAGTGAAATTTCGGGGACGAATTTTTATAAGGAGGGGAGGATGTGATACCCGAGCTTCTACTACTCACATGGCTAAATATGATTCATGCATTACATGTTAATTTTATATGCTATTTGCATTTCTATTGACATTGCATAATTTATTTCATTTTGTACGACATTCTTGAATATTAAACTTAATTCTGAAGCTCTTGCACGATATTAGTTATTGAATTTCTTAATCTAAGTAGTTGATTTTATATTGAAATAAGAAGAAAATGAGGTGGATCAATATTAGATATAGATGGGATATATAGGTTATAATTTTGGAAGTGCTAAAAGTGTTACTAGTAACCTTATACGGTTTAATTTGATTTGATCAAGTTATTTCAAAAGTATATATTTGTAAATTAGCATACTTGGGATATTGGACATGATATAATATGAATTAAGTGTCATATTACAAGGCCCTTATGTGCATATGATTTTAGAAATGCAATTAGATAATTCTTTAAGAATCGGATGCGAATCGGTTTGGAGATCGAATGAACGGACATAGGAATTACCTATGGGAATGAATGGTGATTAAGATAGGTTGCAACCAAATAAAAATAGATGAGACACACAAGATTAGGGCTGCAAGATAAGGAGAAAAATCAGATTTGCTATTTACTTGCCACCTCGTGCTTTCTTATTAAGCTTAAACTAACATCTCAAGCTAACACCTCAAACCTTCACCCTTAAGCAACGACCAGACCCTCATTTCAGCCATTTTCATCTTCCAAACACACACCTTAGGTCTCCATGTGATCCAAATTGATTCCAAGTTGAAATAAAAGCAAGAAAAGCAAAGAAGAAGTGATTACCATCAAGTTAGCCTCAAAATCTGCATAGGTAACACTTATCTATGTTTTGCCTTGGTTTTTCAGATTATTATGAATGGTTTTATGGCTTATATAAGCTTTCAATATCTCTTATAAAAGTGTTAGGAAGTTTTTAGTTAGACTTTGGTGCACAAGAAAGGGTTTTGATCACAAACACTTAATAGGAAATACTTGTGGCAGAAACTGTCATCTTACTGTTTTCTTGTGTTTTAGACTTCAAAAGTGTATGGTATGTTGAAAAAACCTATGATTATTACCATTTACATGACCATATATGAGTTAAGAGTATTGGAATGAATTTTTATGAGTTGGAAATTGAAATAGAGAATGATATTGGAGAAACACTCAAACTGCCAAATAGCAAAATCTGTTTTGGTGTGCTGTGAAGGAAACTGAATTAAGGGAGCTAAATGGATTATTTTTGGTAATAATATGACCTTTTTGTCTCATTATATATGTTATCTAAGTATGGTGAAAATGTTGGAGTGATTGATATACTTAAGGGTGCCAAAACCATTAATGTCATGAAGTGTGCAAAACTGTCACGGTAGGAAATAATCTGTTTCAGTATGTCGTGAAGAGAGCTGAACTTGGGAAGCTATATCCATGATTTTTAGCAATTCTATGATATGGTTACATTTATATACATGTTATATAAGTGTGGTAAAAATTTTGGAGTGATTGGATATGTTTAGGGATGTTAAAATTATCATGCAACTAAACTTGACAGCAAGAAAATATGAAAATGTGAATCTGCCACATTTGATCACTTAGCATGTTTCAACCTAGACATGTTGCTATTGAGTGTTAACATTAGGTACATGCTATTAGAGTTATAATACTTCAATTACATGATGTTTTCATGTATTTAAGATGAGAAATTGAGGTATTTGAGGGGCTTATATGGGTTCTAGTTTGTGAAAGCTTGATTGTTAGCTTATAGCTTGGTGTTTAAGGTCTAGTATGAGATTTTGTGCTTTCAACTTGCCAAATTGGGAATGGTGCTTGATGTTGGGTAATATTACAGGCTATTTTACATCTAAGGTTGGAGAGGAATACTAAACAAATTTAGACTAAGCCACCAACCAAGTGAAAGGTAAGTAAAGATTCATTTGCAACTACAATGCATAGACATAGTAGATGTGTGAATTATATGTAATATCATAAATCATATGTGCATAGTAGAGGGCTCTCCATTGAGCATACATACATGGCATTGTCATTAGCACGTGCATGCATCATATACTAGCATTGTGATAAATCTTGCATTGCACGGCATGATTCAGAGAAAGGAAAATGTTTTGTTGACCACTACTAGTGTACCGAAGCATGCATGGATTTGCATGGTGTTATGCATGGATTTGCAGGTTCGCGTGCATGGATTTGCATGCGTATGAGTATGCATGGATTTGCATGCTTATATGATTATTGGCCATTGGATTATGGCGGTATACAGAGCTCTTTTCCGGTGCATGAGATAGTAGCGTTGGTCAGGGGCCCAAGAAAGAAATGATTTTGAGAGAAATATTTTGATGCATAAAATTGCATTGTGAGCATAGCATTTTGAGTTGCATGACTTGATATTGTGGATTATTCTTTGACATGCATAATCTTTACTTGCTGAGCGTTAGCTCATATAGTTTATGCATTGTAGGTGAGTACGATGATACTTGAAGCATCTTTGGGGCTAGTCGGCTGTTGGAGCTCATGCAGTGTTTGAGGGAGTGTGTACATGGATGACGACCTGTTGAGCTATTTTGTTGGCTTGTTATTTTTGAGTCTGGTGTATTATGTTTTTAGATTGGTACTATATTTCTCTTTTAAAACTTTACTGTAGTTAAGTATGTAAATATTGTGGTCGTTGTGGGTGTTGTGTTTTTATATAAATATTGATCCTTCTATTTTAAATAGGGTTGTGTATGTAAGAAGTGATTTAGCTTTTCTTAAAATGTTAAAAAAAATATTCCATGCATGCACACAGGTTCTATCATGTCAAATTATACAATATATATGGTTGTGTAGGAAAGGGGGGTGTTACATTTGGGGTCCTTAAAATCAGATGGTAGAAGCCCTAAACAGGCAAAAAACATTTTGCCCTTTTTACTCACGTGGCTATGCGTAGGCCCTGACTAGACAACCTTGCTATCAGAAACACACGAACCTTGGCTTTGATACCCCAAGTGCATTCGCTGTGGTCTAGGGAAGCATATATGAGTAGAATTTTAAATTTGTCAAATAAGAAATATAAATACATCATATGTAATGCAAACAAAATCCTTGATCCATTCATGATTACTCAATTATGCATTTTCTAATACCTATAGCAGGAAGGTTTTCAAAAACCTTTATCTTGATTTGCACTCTAACTGAAGAAGATACATGAAATGATCCAAATTATTCTCTCTCTACAAACTGCTTTGTGAATCTTGAATCCATCTATGAAATATCTTGATTTCATACCCCTCTTGTTGAAAATCGTTTGCTTAAAGTCCCAAGTATTACCTTCTATGCATACACATTGGAGATCTTCACACTAATTAAATCCATGCTAGTAGATCAAGAAGCTTATTTTACTCTAGAATATATGGAGTTCAATTCTTAATTCAACTAGTGAATAAAGGAATTGAACCACGATCAAAAGGTAGAACATTTAGATAAAGGAAATGTATCAAACGAAGAAGACAAAAGGGGTGGATTTCTCAAACTCTATCTGATTCATTTCTCTCTCTTGTTTTAGCATATTTTCGGCCATATGGGGGAGTCCTTATATAGGACTCCTCAGACCCTAGTCCCACTAAGTTTCCACTTTCTTCCTTCCTTATTTGATTCTTTATTTCCATCAAACTCTAAGATAAGTTTAATTCTTGTAATTAAACTTCCTAATAGGCCTCCTATGAGCCTATTAGCTTGGGCTTGGACTTTAATTAATTTAATTAAGTTCAATTAGTTGATCCCCATCATTTAAAAGTCAAACTTAATTAATTAATCCAATTAATTAAATAATTAGCTCCACTTAGGCTTTCTAATTATGTTAGAACCTATTAATCTTATTAGTTAATATGCCCAAGTTAATTAATTGATCATATTAATTAATTAACTTGATCACATGTAGGGCTTCTAATCATAATATGTCCAATTAAATAACCCTAATATTTAACTAGATAAATTAATTTAAATCCTTAAATTAATGTATACCCTACTTAATTAATAGATCATATCAATTGATTAATTAGCTTAACATGGGCTAAATTCCTAATCTTATTATGTCCAATTAAATAATTGTGTTATTTTAGTTGGATAAATTAATTTAACTCCTTGCATCAATTTGAGCCCAAATTAATTATTCTTTATAAATTAATTTGATCCAAACCTTGGAAGTATTCTAGTTAGAAGTGTACTCTTTCCAACTCAGTGTGTGAACCTTTAGGTTCAGTCTAAGTTAGTCATAGGCCCACAACTCTTCTGACTTACTTGAATAAATTATTTATTCTAATTAATCTAATTAATTAATCCTCTTAAAATTAAGCCAATAATTTCAAGAACCCACAGGTCATGGGAAACACCTAGCAGTGCATCATGACTCCTAGTTTGAGATGAAGTGCGAACAATTCCAATTACAAACCATGCAAGTGTGGTCCTTCCATCAACTATTCTCCAAATTAAGCCTACGGCATAGATTATTAGCGCAATCCTAATATCTCAATAACTATGTATCCATTCCTAGTAGCTTGACTTGAGGATGAACAATTAGAAACCCCTAGTCTAATATTTATCCAACCTTGGCTAAAGATTTTTATTCAAGTATAGTGGAACATATAGAAGATTTACCTATTCATCTAGATAGGTGACATTTGTTGGTCACTCATTAACCTCCATATTTGAAGATGTTATACCCAACATAAACTCTTGTGATTGTCTTGCAATTGAAAAATACATCAAAGTGCAACACGTCCTGCACAAGGTGTTAAGATTATTGTCCGACGCACCAATTAGATTGGGCATCTATTATACTCTTGTATTTATAAAACGACCTTTTTCAAATTATATTATTAAAATAGGTATTTTTTTTTATCTTTAATTACTTTTGTTAATTAGATAGTCCTTAGACTAAATTTAGCTACGAGGCATGGTCACATATTTAATGGAAATCATGGAACATGTCTCTAAGATTTTGGTTTTAAATTAGTTCTGAGTTGAAGGCTTTTTGGGATAGGACATCGAATAACCAATAGACTCACGCATGCGATGCATGATCGCATAAAGAGGATGTCTCACTCCATAGATATTGGTATAGTGATGCTTGTGCATGTATGTAGGTGCTTGTTAGAGAATAAGTACATTGAACATGCCCGTTGGAAATAATAATTTTCATATTATGATAGTACATGATTTATCCTCAGACTTAAGGCACTATAGTAGCCTTATACACGTCATGTTTCATCTTGATGTATCTTCTGATTATCTATCAATCACAAAGGGGATTTGTTGGATATTGTATTGCCATGTGCGAAGGTTAGTGAGTAGCCAACAAATGATCCATCACTTGTCTAGCAGAACAAGTGAATCTCCAATGTTTTTATAGTTTATGACTCAGAAGTCCTCGATCAAGGCGGGATGAATGTTAGACGGGGTTTTCTAACAACCTATCATGAGTTATTACAACTTGAAATGGAATTATAGTTATTATGTCATTCAGGGTTTCAACTTATAATCCATGCCCTACACTCGATTAGGAGATTAGTTAATGAAATGACCTTATGTGTATGGTACCCATAATTGAAATAGGCTTACTCGTTATTTCACTTAAGACTATGTAGCATGATACACATGTTAGGTGTTTTCCATGAGTTGTGAGGTTCTTGGAATTAAGGATATAATTCCAAGTAGATTAGTTAATTGGATTAATTAATAAAAATAATTATTATTCATAAGTTGTAAATATTTTCAAGACTACTGCTAGCTTAGTTATGAACCTAAAGGGTCACACACGATTTGGGATAGAATATTTCTAACTTATGAATTGATCCAAGAAGTTAGATTCAATTAATTAATATAGATTAATTAGTTGGAGCTTAAATTAATTCAAGGAGTTGAATTAATTATTTAATTGAATAATTTAATAATTTAATTAGATCTAATGAGATTAGGATGCCCAACTGGAGTAGAACAATTAATTAATTGGATTAATTAATTATGTTGACAATAAATTAATTTACTTAGTTGAATAATTAGTTTATTTAATTGATTTTAATTTGATTAGGTGGGCTAGATGGAATTAATTAAATAAATTTTTTCTTAAACAATTAATTGGATTAATTATGAAATTTAATTAAAGTCCAAGTTCAATTTAAAGATGGCTATTAGTGGAGGCCCATAAGAGTTTTTAGAATAAAGATGGATATCTATGAATGGAAGGTTCTTAGAATTATCTAATTAGATTAGATAATAATTATCTCTTCATATCTTAGGAAGATAAGAAGAGATAGAGTTGGCGATTTTTGGGAAATCTTATGATCAACCAAAAATCCTACAACAAGTAAAACAAGAGGTTGCAAATACAAAGAGGGGACTCTTGGAATTTTTGGCCCAAGTATAAAAGAAGAGGGCCGAAAGTTTGAGAGTGGTGACACTCTCTTCAGACTTACAATCGTCACTCCAAGATAGAGAAAATAGTTTCTCTTCTCCATCTTTTCTTCTAACACAAAAATAATTCCACATTTTTGTAAAATGTATTTTAATTCATTTATCACATGTTGATATTAAGAATTAATACTCACTACATAGACTCTAAAAACTAGGTTAGTAAAGGAATAAGAATTGCTAGCGGAATTCTTATTTCATATTCTTACTCAAAGTGTGGACTGCTTTATAGGAAAGACGCTTGGATCTTTGTGAACCAAAATTTAGAAAGGGCCTAACAATAGATTGTTTCAAACCCTACATCAATCGAATTGCTTTAAAAGGTAAGAATTAATCTCTTTTGTTTCATGAATAAAACTAATTGGACTGCGAAATAGATAATATCACATCGAACCTGGGGGTGTTGTTATAATTGTTATAGCATGAATTGTTTAAAAAATTTATTATTTCTGTTGTGCACACCTCGTGGTTAAATGAACCCAATGGTGGTATTAGAGCCACGATTTACGCAATTTTAATTGGGATATATTTTATACGTGTTGAATTTAATTATCAAATTTTATTTATAAATTATGTTTTTAATTGGGATAAAATAATTCTACAATTTTATTTCATATTTAAATTAAAGATACGATGTAAAAATAACGAGCAACATGTTCAAAATAATCACCATCAGCCAAGGGCAGGAGCTGCCGCCGGTTGTGCGTGTATGCGGGCTGCTGCACATGTGCACTGCATGCCGACAGTGCTTAGCCCAGGCACAACGAGTGACTACTATACAAGGCCCAACACACACATGTTACCTTCTGGGCAGGCTGCACATTCGATGTGTAAGATGGGCGTGCGCACAAGGGTTGCACGTACGTGTTATGCGGGCGCGCACATCATATCCTGCTTGCACGCGGGTCGAGCGCACTAGGTGCTGCATGGGGCTGGGCAGCATGCATGCTGCCTGGACATATCGTGTCATCGTGGGTTAGCCTACTGCCCCATCGTATTAGGTTGCAAAATTTGCTTTTTTGGATTTTTAATTAATTATTAATTTTATGCTTTAAAAATAGATTTTACATGAAAAATCAAGATTTTATCCCAAGTTATGAAATTGTAATTTTAAATGGATGGTAAATGTAGATGCTTTAATAAATTCATGAGATATGTTTATGGGCATATATGGGATGAACATGGAGCCATTTGACAATGTGATTGAATTTCTATATTTTTGGGTTTTAAAATAGGATCGGTGAGTCTCTTATTTTTTTCTTATATGTACTTTACATTTTTGAAATGAGAGTAGCATAGAGTGAGGTTTTTCTTTATGTTTTTGGTGGACAAGACAAAGAATTAAGAGAAGGCCCATGAATGTATAGAATATATTCATATAACAGAAATAGTTTATGTTTCATTTTATCACCTTTAGATTGGTCTAGATGCATTTTTGGCTCAATTCAATCGCATAGGATTGACCCATGATCATCCAGTTTTGTATGTAATAGATACATGCATTAGATTTATTTAATGTTTTCAATGATATGCTTGCTATCTATTAAATACAAACACATTAAATAAACTAAAATAAAATTGATGAGGTCTTGGTTAAAAATAATAACCCACTTGAATTAAAAATTAAGTAAAAGAATTTTTAAAATTTCAATTTCAAGTAAATATGGATAAAATTGGGTTGGATCTAATAATCCATGCCTACCATCAAAAGTAGATGACATGATAATGCTACCTTACTTAGTCATTGGCAATGAGTCGTGCAATGATTTTGTTATGGAAATAGCGATGCCCATGAGATGGACTCATCTCTATGTTGGCCATAAGTCGTGGAACATTTTAATGCTCCATCTTAAGATAAAATATCTTAAGGATTGTATACAGATATAATCGTTAAAATTTAACCACCTGTCAATATTTTTATTGGCTCATAAAATTGGGGCAAACAACATATTGATTGGGCCTCAAGCCGACGAGAAAGTAAAATTTTCCAAAATGTCATTAGGGGTAATTGAATTCGAATAAAATAGTGGGAGACATTTATAAGTAAAGACTTTTCATGAATGAATATATTTTGAAGATTGTTATGAATGAATATGTTCTGCCTCATTTTGTTTTTTGTAGATTGTCTAAAAAAGGGGTCAAAAATCCACTTGCATCAGTTGTGGACACTAATAAATTAATTGGACCGAATTTTGTTGATTGGCTTAGGAACCTCAAGATTGTTTTGTAATCTGAGAAGAGATCCTACATCCTTGATACTCCTCTACCGACAAGTGCTACAATTTTTAGGTTGCAAACCCAAGTGAAGGTTGTGTTAAGTAATAAATTTCTCGTTAGTCTGAGGTGGATAGTTGTTTAAAGAATTCAAGTTTATATTTCTAAAAAGATAGAGTTTATGTAATTCGGAATATATAAAAATAAAATATGTGCTGTAACAAAAGAAAAATTAAAGTAATAAAAGTATGAAGGATAGGGATCCACTCTTTAGTTTTGGATAGATAAACAATTATTTATTCATTTTACTCTTTTAATTGCCACAATTGGAATCCATACATAATGAAGGTTCTAATGGAAAGATATTATCAAATAGCTCATGCAATAGGTTAATTATGATATTGTCTTACTATTTGCAAATTATCTCTTAACGCCAATACTTATTTATGGGATCAAGCATTTATGTACATTTTTGTCAACAACAAATCAAGGTTTCACATTAGCAGTCGGTGGGGTAAAATTGTACAATAAGCACCCAAGTATTGTTGTGTCATTGGAGATAAATAAATCAAAAATCACTACAAACTAGTAGGATTTAGATCAAAAATCAAAATAATAATACAACATACTTAAATATTTTCTACCCTTATAACCGTTTCTCTTCCTCCATTAAGAGGTTCATCCTTTTTCCTCAACAAAATGAAATTTAGAAAGACATAACAAAAGTAGGAAAGACTAAAACTAAAAGAGAAACTAGAGAATACATTTCTATTACTACTAGAAAATTTATATTACTTGAAAACATATATATTAGAAAACTTAGGCTAAAGAAACTCTCAACCCCCCTCCCCTCTAACAAGCTTAATAAGGCCTATTTATAGTACTTGTAGTATGCTAGAGGCCAAACAAATAAGGGAAGAATAATCAAGTGGTATGTTAGTTGCCAAAAAATTTACCTATCAGAATAAATTACATTTTTAGGTCAATTACAGCTAGAGTTGATGATGCATAAAGAACAAACATTGTAGATATTTTGGTTCTAATAAATTTTCATATACTATTTGTCAAATTTGGTTGTCAGATGAGAGAGATATGGTCAAATTACCGAATCATATCTAAGAGCCGTCCTTTAATAGTAGTAGTAACTTGTAGCCTATGTTTTTACCATTTTGTCACATTTTCTCACCATCTTGTCTTCAGAAAACTTATTTATTTACCTTTTTTATATAACATATCCAAATTCAGCCCAAAATAAATTTAGCCTTAGGTGATATGACCCAATTGGTCAAATAAGTCAATACATGGCTGAACTCTGATCTGAATTTTGGTAATACACTTTATTCAACCATTTGGACGAACTCTCTGCTAATAATCATGATTGAATCGGTTTGAGCTTCCAACACAAAAGTTGTAGTTCTATCTCTTGGTTTCAAATGAAGTAAAATTTAGGTCCATAGAATTTTTGATCATGAAGTTATACTCAAAACACAATAACTACATAAGTTTGGAAACATGCTTCTTATGATCTTTTTTTATATTCATTGATTCCTAATACAAAACAGTAAAAAAATAATAATATTAATAAAAATAAAATAAGAAAAGTATAAAGGATTTTGATATAAAAATATATCAAAATATGCACTTATCAATTCCCCCACACTTAACTTTTATTTGTCTTCGAGCAAGCTTAAAACAAACCTAAACTAATCCACTTTCGTAGGAAATCATGATTGCATTTAGCATATGCAACAAGCCTTTAAACCCGTAGGTGGCTCATAGAGGATGAGTTTCCCCCACACTTATCTTCTATTCCAACTTGAATTTCTTTTGCAAGTTCACCTTATCAATAGAATGTTTATTTGAACTCTAAATCATTTTTAGAATAAGGGTTGGATAATATTATACTTAGGCTAGGTAAAAGATATAGTTACAAAAAAATATTTATTTATTGAAAGGCTCAAAATGGCTCACTAGGGGGATGTTCTCTTGGAACATCACATGGGGAACAAGCTAATTTGGCAATGGTGCTAGAAGCCTAATGCCTTAATCATTTTTCTA
The DNA here is from genome assembly GCA_019321725.1 of Paulownia fortunei. NCBI lineage: Eukaryota > Viridiplantae > Streptophyta > Magnoliopsida > Lamiales > Paulowniaceae > Paulownia > Paulownia fortunei. Next base: position 14,390,343 of record CM033114.1, read on the forward strand.
GGGGTGCACTATAAGTCGTTCGCCTCGACAGAGCAAAACGAAAAGTTATAATACTCAACCCTTACATGTTGAAGATCCAAGTGATGATTAGAGCAAGGGCATAAAAACTTCCTATTTTGACATGATTGTCTTCACACTGAAAAACATAACTATTTGTGCAAAAAAAAATTGAATATAATTATCGTAAAAATATATTAACCAAATAACAACATCAAAGTCCAAAACAACACCCAGCATTAATCAAACCACATTATTCATGCTTAATTTTAATCATTGAAGTTGGAAGAACCTCTACGACTCAAAAAAATTAAAAACAAAATTAGTAATTCACAAAATTTTATTAAAAACTTCACAAACTTTCCATGTTATGCAAAAAATAGGGATGCGTCTCAAGAGTGTTACAATTACCCATTACTGTGCCACCATTTTTCATGATTTCAACCGACCCATAAGAAAACATGCTTGATTTTTTTAAAAAAAATATACTAGAAACATTGAACACGCAAGTAATGATATCAACTATCCCTCCCCCCAACCTAATCGAGATATTATCCCCAATGTCAAAAACAGATAGGAAAGTAGAGTTTAAAAGATATAACCTGGAGTGTCACTAAAGAAATAAAGCTGAAACAACATAAAACACACACTATTAGATAAAACCATTAACAATAAGTATCAAAATTGAGAGTCAAATTCAATTTACATTTTTTACCATTCTTCCTGTTGGACCAATCCACATTGGCCAAGGCTAGATCAAGTTCTCGCACATATGCTAGAAGTTGATCAATTAGCTGGTCAGTTGTCGAAGCAGAAATAAGGATTCATCTCGTAGACGGTGAAATGAAACTTTTTTTCACAGCATGATCTACAAAAGATAGCAAACCATCATAAAAACGATTAACATTAAGAATACCTATAAGTTTTTTGTGAATGTTGAGTAATGCCCAAGAGACAACTTGGAATAATTCCTTGATTGTACCAAAACCGCCAGGTAGAATGATGAATGCATCCATATTATTTAACATGTTAGGCCTTCAGTCCTAAATATGTGATACTTTTAGCTCATCTCCGATGGTAATACCTGTGATATTTTATACTGTTAAAGATTTTTGGATAACTCCTAGAACTTTGACTCCTCTTATATAAGCAGAAAATGCAACACTCCCCATTTACCCCAAACTGCCTCCCTTATACACTAAATGAATTTTTTTTAATGCTAAAGTTCTACCAAGGTTATTGGTTGCCCCTATAAACTCACCATTTTTTTCCTAGATTGGATCCACAAAAGACACAAATGTAGTTGAATTTGCGACTCAAAGAAACTTCCATAGAGTGAGTATGGTACTATTTATTGAGGTATGAACAGGGAATGCATTCACGTCTTTTTCTTTTAAACTGGGAATGAAAATAAGGACACAAAAAATTTAATTATTACCTACTTACACATGAAGGTACATGTAGTTGTGATTGTGGCTCATATCTTCCTCTGATTTTACATCCAGTAATGACTGCCCTCTGTGGGTCAAGGATATGCTTCCCATCCAATTTTCTTTTAAACTCGTAAACAGGGTCTTTTAATGTCATATTCCCAAGACTATAAATCTTATATTCATTTTAAAAATGATCCTATAAATTAAGAATTGTACATTATACCAATCCACATGAATGTATCTCAAGAGCCAATATAATATGATCTAAAGACTCCTTACTCAGTCCATCCATAATGAATTTAAGTTTATCTTTTCAATTTTTAGAAATCATTCCTAAAGAACGATACTTGTGTTGCAAGTCCATCTAGCACAATTATGACAAATTTTTATTTTTTTCACCATTCGTTTATTTGAATGTATTTTTAAAAAAACCAGACATGTATCTAGTAAGTAAATCTAGAAACTCATGTGAAAACTCACCTACTCTTACATTTGCTTCAATTATCTATCGTATGTCCTCCGGGATGCCCTTGTGCATAAGCATCCTCAATCTTTCAATCATAATTTTACAAATTTTTAAAATTGCATTTTTAGAAAGAAAAGAAAATCACTTCTTGAGAGTTAAAAGAACGTCACCCATTTTAAAAAAAAACAAGAAAATAGAATGAGAAAAACAGAGAAAATTTGTACAGAGATTTTAGTTGTTTTGGAAATGACAAGTCCGACTTTAATAGCCACAGAGTACCGTTATTCGCCACTTAATCGGGAAAAGAAAAAAAACCTTTCAAAATAAATAAAGTTAGAGAAATTAAGTATATATATATACACAACACTAATCATAACAAGGGTTAGAAAGAAAAGAATTTCCTCTTGTGAAAATTGATTTTCTAGAAAAGGTTTAACTCTTTGTCCATTTACTTTGAATATGTTACAATTTCTAGGATTCACAATGTCAATCGTCCCATAAGAATATAGTTTTTTTACAACAAAAAGACCACTCCACCTTGATCTCAATTTTCTAGAAAATAAATGCAAACGAGAATTATAAAGCAAAACCTTTTGACCGACCTCAAATATTTTTCTTGAAATTTTATTATCATGAAAATATTTGATTCTTGCTTTATAAATTTTAGAATTCTCATATTCATCATTTTCTCAATTCTTGAGGTTCATTGATTTGTAATTTGCACAATTTTGAAGCTTCATCAGTGTTGAAGTTAAATATTTTGATTGCCCAATAAGCTTTATGTTCAAATTCAACAGGTAAATGACAATGTTTTCTACAAACTATCCTATAAGGAGACATGCATAATGATGTTTTGAAAGCAGTTCTATATGCCCAAAGTGTATCGGTAAGTCTAAGAGATCAATCTTTACAGTTTGGATTAACTATTTCTTCCAGAATTTATTTTATCTCTCTATTTGCAAGTTTAACTTGTCCATTTGTCTGAGGGTGATAAGGGGTTGCAACTTTATGTGTGATTCCATATTTTATCATTAAAGTTTCAAAAACTTTGTTACAAAAATATTTTCCCCCATCACTGATAATAGATCGAAGAATTCCAAATTGACTTAAAATATTTTCTTTCAAAAATTTTATCATTATTTTGTGATCATTATTTGGACAAGGAATTGCCTCGATCCATTTTGAAACATAATATATGACAATCAATATGTAAAGAAAACCAAATGATAATGGAAATGGTCCCATAAATTCAATACCCCGACAATCAAATATTTCAATTACTAGGATAGGGTGTAGGGGCATCATATTTCGCTTTGAAAGGGACCCTAACTTTTGATAATTTTCACAATGTTTGTAGAAAATGTAAGTATCTTTGAAAAGAGTTGGACAATAAAATCCACAATACAAGATTTTTGCAGTGGTTTTCTTTGCTGAAAGTTACCACCACATACTTTTGAATGACAAAATTTGACAATATTATCTATCTCATTGTCAGGTACACATCTTCAAAAAATTTGATTAGGACAGTATTTGAATAGGTATGGATCATCCCAATAAAAGTTTTTCACCTCAGTTTAAACTTTTTTTTGTCTTGAGAGTTCCAATGCGATGGCATCTTTCCTATCATAAGAAAAGTAACTATATCAGCAAACCAAGGTAAAATAGAAATATTAAATAATTATTCATCAGGGAAAGTATCATTAATGGGTGTGGTTTGAATGAGTCAATACAAACAAGTCTCGATAAATGATCAGTCACTACATTCTCTACTCTTTTCTTATCTCAAATCATAATAATAAATTCATGGAGTAAGAGAATCCACCTAATTAGTCTCGATTTGACATTTTTTTCTGACAAAAGATATTTCAAAGCTGGATAATCACTGAAAACAACAATTGATGAACCAACAAGATAAGATTGAAATTTATCCAATGCAAAAACTATAACAAGTAATTCTTTTTTAATTTTTGAATAATTTAATTGAATACTATTTAAAGTTTTACTTGCATAGTAAGTAACATATGGTTTCTTATCTTTTCTTTGTCCCAAGACAGTTCCAACAGCATAGTCACTAACATCATACATTATTTCAAAAGGTAAAGTCAAATCTAGAGATTGCATGATTGGAGCAGATGTAAGCATGCTTTTAAACTTAACAAAAGTATTTTCACAATTTTCAGTCCATTCAAAAATAGTATCATTTGTTAGAAGTTACATAAAGGTTTAGATATTATACTAAAAATTTTAATAAATCTTCTACAAAATCTAGCATTTCTTAAGAATGATCTTACCTCCTTCACACTATTTGGTGTTGGAAAATTGATAATTAAGTCAATTTTAGATTTGTCAACCTCAATACCTTTGATGAAATAATGTGTCCAAAAATAATACCAGTTGTTATCATGAAAGGACATTTCTCCTAATTGAGCACAAGATTATTTTCTTCATTGATCAAAATCTTTTCTAACTTTGATAGGCAATCATCAAGTGAATTACCAAAAACAGAAAAATCATCCATGAAGACTTCAAGAAAACTTTCAACCATGTCACTAAAAATACTAAGCATGAATCATTGGAATATAGTTGGTGCATTATATAATCCAAAAGACATCTTTTGATACGCAAAAATACCAAAATGACATGTAAAGGTTATTTTCTCTTGATCTTCATGTGCAATTGCAATTTCATTATACCATGAAAGTAATAAAATTCATGTCCCACAACTCTTTCTAAAATTATAATCCATGAAAGGTAATGGGAAATAATATTTTCTAGTAACTAAATTAAGTTTTCTATAGTCAATGCACATTCGCCAACTAGTAACAGTCCTAGTTGGAATTAATTCATCATTCTCATTCTACACTACAGTAACTCTAAATTTCTTAGGTGCAACTTGAGTAGGACTTACCTATTTGCTATCAGAAATAGGATAAATGATTTCATTATATAAGAGTTTAATGACTTCATTTCTCACTACTTCTTTCATATTAGGATTTAGCCTTCGTTTTATTTTTCTTGAAGGTTTAACATTTTCCTCTAGATAGATGTTATATGTACAAATTAATGGACTAATACCTTTAATGTGAGTAATGGTCCATCCTAAAGCATTTTTATGCATTTTCAGAGTTTTGATCAACTTATCTTCTTGGGATGCATCAAGTGTGGAAAAAATATTACTTGAAATGTCTCATTCTCATCCAAGAAAGAGTATTTCAAATCAACTAACAAAGGTTTCAAATCAACCACAGGAGCTTTAATACTTGGTGGAATATATTTTACTATTGATGATGAAAGTTCTTCAAACCTTGGATTCTAAAAATGATTTTTTTGAATCTGTGAAAATTCAGAAAGAGTATTAGCCTGTGCCTTTTTACAAATAATTTCACTTTCAAAATAAGTCTCCAAAGAATCTAAAAAGTTAGTGGTCGTAAAGTATTCATGAACAAGTTCATCGATTGAATCCACTTTCTATACTTCGACATCTTCTGCAGGTTGCATACAAATATTAAACACCTTTAGCTCTAAAGTCATATTCTAAATGATAACTTTAAAATACTATTCCTATAATTGATCAAAGCATTTGAAGTTGAAAGAAAAGGATGACCCAAAATGATAGGAATTTGTGTATGTGTTTGTGCAACAAGTTCTGTGTCAAAAATAATGAAATCAACTACAAAGTAAAACTTATCAATTTGTACCAACATATCTTCTACTACTTCCTTTGGAACTTTAATCGAAAGGTCAGCTGGTTGGAGTACAACAAAAGTTGTTTTAAGTTCTCCCAAACTTAACTGTACATAAATAGAGAAAGGTAGAAGATTTACATTAGCACCAAGATCAAGCAAAGCATGCTTTATTCTTATATTTCCTATGGCACATGAAATGGTTAGACAATCTGGATCTTTATACTTAGGTGGAGTGAATTATTGACTGATTGAACTAATACTTTCAGTTAAAAATGCCTTCTTTTGTACATGATGTTTTCTTTTGACTGTACACAAATCTGTCAAAAATTTGGCATAAGGTGGAACTTGATTGATTACATCCAACAATGGAATATTAATCTTGACTTGTTTAAAACCTTCCAAGATTTCACCATTTGAGTTCAATTTCTGAGTTACTTGCAATTTTTGAGAAAAGGGTGTTGGAGGTAAATATTTTTCTTTTTCATTATTTTCACACTTACCTTAATCATCAAGACTAATTCCATTCTTCATTTCTGGATGTGGATTAGAAACTTTCTCCTTGGGATGAATAGCCTTATCAATAACTTTTCCATTTTGAAGCATTGTGACTGAATTAGCCTCTTTGACTGAATTTTCACCTAAAGAAGAAACATGATACTGAGTGGAAGGATTAGGTTGAGGTTGAGTAGGAAATTTACCTTTTTTATGAGTACGCAAAGAAGCTATCAGTGTTGAAAGTGTGTTTTTGATCTCAATGACAGCTTGTGAAGTCTGATTATTGATGCTTGTTTGTTCATGTATAAATGCTTGCATAGTTCCTCATGGGATTTCTATGTGGAGTTAGAAAAGAATAAAAGTTTGGTGGTTTTTGTAAATGCAACGATTGGGCACGGTTATCATCTCACCAACTGAAATTGGGATGATTTCTCCATTGTGTATTGTAAGTTTTAGAATATGGAGAATGGAAGGGTTTTTTGAAGGTGTTCGTGAAATTTGCTTGTATTGGAATGTTTGGACATTCATTGGTGGAGTGCCCAAAAGTTCACAATTGCTACAAACTTCTTCATCTTGCACATATTTGATTTGCTTTACTTTTTTAAGTTCCATGGCTTCAACTTTTCTTGTTAAACTAGCAAGCCTAGATCATCTTCTTGGTTAAAGTAATATTTTTCTTTATTACTATTAGCAAGATTAGATTTAATAGAACTTTTGGAAAAATTAACACTATGCCATGATTGAGAGTTTTCTGTCAAATGATCTAAATATTCTAGGGCTTCATCAGGTTCTTTATCAAGAAACTCACCATTACACATTATTTCAACACATTATTTTGTTTCAGGCGTTAAACCTTCATAAAAGAAACTAATTAAGCGTCATTTTTCAAAACCATGATGTGGCATGAGTTCAACATATCTTTAAATATTTCCCAACATTGAAAGAAAGCTTCATTAGAATTTTCTAAAAAATTTTGAATTTATCTTTTCAAAGCATTAGTTTTATGAGTTGGAAAGAAGTTTTTCAAAAATTCAGCTTACATTTCTTGCCAAGTGCCAATTGACCTAGGTTTTAAAGAAGTAAGCCTAGTTTTTGCTTTATCTTTTAAAGAAAAAGGAAATAATTTCAGCTTAACAATCTCATTTGTACAAGTTTGATAATTAAAAGTGGCATATACTTCATCAAATTCTTTCAAATGCAAGTAAGGTCTTTCAGAGTCTAAACCATGGAAATTAGAAAGTAAATTGATCATACCGGGCTTGAATTGAAAGTTATTTGAATTGAGAGGAAAATAAAACAAGAAGGAGAATAATTTCAAGGAGCTTACAAGTAATAATGCATGGTACGCACTTATTGATTCTCATTTTTATCGTGGACACTTTCATTTTCAGCTATGGTGGAAGTGTGTAGAGATGATTCAAATAAATTTTTAGAATTATTTATAACTTAACACCGAGAATTATTACTGCGATACCATACAACCATATATCCATAAAGAAAATAAATAAATTATATTTACAAAGAAAAAAATATTAACAAACCTGAATACTTACCTTGTCTTCCCCGACAACGATGCTAAAAACTTGTTAACACTTTTAGGTTGCAAATCCAAGTATATGTTGTGTTAATTAATAAATTTCTCGTGAGTCCGAGGTTGATCAGTAGGAAAGTTGTTTGGAGAATTCAAATTTATATTTTTAAAAGGATGGAGTTTATGTGATTCTAAGTATATAAAAATAATAATATGTGCTGTAACAGAAGAAAAATCAAAGTAATAAAAGTACTGAGGATTAGGGATCCACTATTGAGTTTTGGATAGATAAACTATTATTTATTCTTTTTACCTCTCTTAATTGCCACAATTGGAATCTATACATAATGAAGGTTCCAATAGAAATATATTATCAAATAGCTCATGCAATAAGGTAATTATGATATTGTCTTACTATTTGCAAATTATCTCTTAACGCCAACACTTATTTATAGGATCAAGCATTTATGCACATTTTTGTCAACAATAAATCAAGGTTTTACATTAACAGTCGATGGGGTAAAACTGTACAATAAGCTAAATGAACCCAAGTATTTATTGTGCCATTGGAGATACATAAATCAAGAATCACAACAAAACAAGTAGGGTTTAGATCGAAATTCAAAATAATAATACAACATACTTAAATATTTTCTACCCTTATAACCATTCCTCTTCCTCCATCAAGAGGTTCACACTTTTTCCTCAACAAAATGAAATTTGGAAAGATATAATAAAAGTAGAAAAGACTAAAAATATAAGAGAAACTAGAGAATATATTTCTGTTACTACTAGAAAACTTATATTACTAGAAAATATACATACTAGAAAACTTAGCCTAATGAAACCCTTTACCTCCCCCCCCCCCAAACCTTACAAGCTTAATATATGGCCTATTTATAGTACTTGGAGTAAGATATAGGCCAAAAAAATAATGGAGGAGTTAATCAAGTGGTATGTTAGTCGCCAAAAGTTAGTAAGTTGTTACACTAAATCCTTAAAATTCTCACCTATCAGATTGGATTGTATTTTTAAGTTAGATACACCCAGATTTGGATAATGAGTAAAGAAACAAAGTTGTATATATTTTGGTGTTGATATATTTTCATATATCATTTGTCAAATTTAGCTTTCGGATGAGGGAGATATGGTCAAGTTACCGAATCATGTCCAAGAGCCATTCTTTAATAGCATAGCAAATTGCAGCCTATGTGTTTACCATTTTGACACATTTTCTCACCCTATTATCTTGAACAAACTTGTTTATTTACCTCTTATATATAACATATCCATATTTCATTCCAAAATAAATTTAGGCTTAAGAGATATGACCTAATTGGTCAAATAAGTCAATATAGGGCTGAACTCTGATCCAAATTTTGGTGATCCATTTTGTGCAACAATTAGACAAACTTTGCTATAATAACGATTGAATTGATCTGAGCTTCTAATACAAAATTTTTAGTTCTATCTCATGGCTTTCAAATGAAGCAAGATTCAGGTCCATAGGACTTTTGATCATGAAGTTATGCTCAAAACACAAAAACTGTACAAGTTTGGAAACATTCTTCTTTTGATATTTTTATATTCATTGATTTCCTAACACAAAAAATTAGTAAAACAATAATAATAACAAGAATAAAGTAAGAAAATTATAAAGGATTTGATATAAATATATGTCAAAATATGCCCTTATCAGCAAGTTTGCAAGTAGATAGGACCGAGAAGGAGCTTACAAAATATCAAGAACAAGTTGATGATGGTCTATAGGCCCGATGCTAAATGATGGTATCGATGTCAAATGAGTTTCAAAGGTAACACGAGGTACATGTGCATATGCTTGATATCTATGTTCACCTACAAGATTTGTATGGTGAACATACTAGGTAGGTGAGATATCAGATCTCGAAAGAGATTTTTAGGACCTGTATAATGGAGAGCTCTTCAGTCCATGACCATAAATTGAAGATGATAGGCCTAATAAAAAGGCTCGAGTACCTTAGAGTCCTTATGGATAAGGAACTCTATATGGATCTCATCCTATAATCTGTGTCTCCATCCTTTGCCACCTTCATTGTCAATTTCAACATGCATAAGATGGAAACTAACCTTGGAGAGCTGGTTAACATGTTAAAGACGACTGAGTCCACTATGAAAAAGGACAAGTCGGTCATGCTTATTAGATCCTTTTCCAACTTGAAAGCTGTAAATTCCAAGAAGAATAAGGATAAGGAGAGTAGTTCCTTGAAGGCTAATAGCATAAAGACAATTGGTATGGTTTTGAAGGGTTCCAACAAAGACCATAACAAATTCTATTACTATGGCAAACCTAGATATTGGAAGAGAAATTGCTAGGAGTACCTTGCGAGCTAGAAGAATTCAAGTATTTATTTTGTTGAAGTTAACTTATCAGTTAACGATGCTTCTTGGGTGTTGGACACCAACCATAAGTCTCGTCTTTGCAATGATTTATAAATGATAGCAAGAAGTAGGAAACTAAGAGGGGGAGAGAGTCCATTAGCTGGGGAATGGAGCAAAGGTTTGTTGCATTGGCTATATGAATTGTTAGCTTTAGGAAATGAAGTAGTTTTAGTTTTAAATAATTGTCTTTATGTTTCAGAGATAGTCAAGAACTTTATCTCCATTCATGTTTTAGATGGAGAAAGTTTTATTTTTTTAATAAAATAAGGAAGTTGTTCTATTATTAAAGATTCAGTTTTGATTAACTCTTTCATATTGATGAATGGTTTATATACTGTTACTCCCCATAACTTATTTCTTCACATTCAATAAAATAAAATAAAATTAGATAATCATAGTTCCAAATTCTTATGCCACATGAGATTAGGTCACATCTCTGAGAAGATAATCTACAAGTTGGCCCAATTTCTCAATCTTCAGAATGAGCAAAGAATGCCAATATGTAAATCTTGTCTCAAGGGAAAGATGACCAAATCACCATTTATTGGACAAGTAGAGTGAGCAAAAGATCTATTAGATTTTATCCATATGTATGTTTGTAGGCCACAAAGTGTTAGTGCTCGTGGGTTCTTCATAACCTTTACTGATGATTGTCCTAGGTACAATTATGTTTCAAGAAATTCAGATGCAAAATAGAGAAACAGATTGGGCTAAGTATCAAAGCTCTTTAATCCGATCGAGAAGGTGAATACTTGAACACAAAGTTTCTTAATTATTTAGAAGAGAATGGGATTTTCTTATATTGGAACCCCTTGCTATTCCTTAACTTAACAGAGTTGTGGAGTATTGGTATCAGACCCTATTAGACATGGTTCAATTAATGATGAGTTTCAATGGACTTTCATTTTCATTCTAAGCTATACTCTAGAAACGGTAGCATTCTATTAAGTAACGTGTCATCAAAGTCAGTGCCCAAAATACCATATGAGATATGGTGTGAGAAACCATCCTCTTACAAATACCTTAGGGTATGGGGATGTATTGTTTATATGAAGTAGTAAATGGGAGATAAATTAGATATAAAATCCAGTTTATGCAAGTTCGTGGGGTATCTAAAGAAATCCAATGGATACTATTTCTACGACTCCTCGAACAAAGGATGTTTGTTTCAAGGAATGTCACCTTATTAGAGAAAGAGATTTTATTGGATAGAAATGGTGAAGCCATAGCACTTGAAGAAGTTCAAGAACCACAAAATATCCCAAAGGATGCAGTAGAGGACCAACAAGCTGAGGCTGGGGCTTTTGATATATAACCTCCTAGGAGATCTGAAATGATCCCAAAGGCACCTAAGAGGTATGGTTTTTTTCTTAGAGAACAATGAGGAAAATCTTCTCTTGGATAAAAATTCGAGAACTTATGGAGAGACGATGTTTGATATTGACTCAGGAAGTTGGCAAAATGTTATGAAATCCAAGATGGAATCCTTGTACTCCAATAAGGTATGGACCTTAGTAGACCCACCACAGAAGTTCCTAATGGCTACAAATTAGTCTAGAAGCAAAAACATGGAACGAATGGAGAGGTGGTGACCCACAAAGCATGGCTAGTCGTGAAAGGTTATACTCAGAATCAAGGAATTGATTATGTGAAAAACTTTCTGCTAGTACCAATGCTTAAATCCATCCGAATATTGCTAATTATAACAGCATATTATGACTACAAGATATGACAGATAGATGTGAAGACTATTTTCCTAAATGAAAACAATAAGAAAAAGATCTATATGAGGCAGTCGGAAGGCTTCATATCCAGAGATAGCAAGCAAAAGGTTTGCAAGCTCCAGATATCTATTTATGAACTCAAGTAGGCTTCCCAAAGGTGGAACATCCACTTTGATGAGGCAATCAAATTGTTTAATTCCACAAAGACCCGGATAAACCTTGTGTCTATAAAAAAGGTTAGTAGGAGCTTTAGTGACATTTATTGTGTTGTGACATCCTACTCATTGGAAATTATTTAGGGATGTTGCAATCAACTAAGACTTGGTTGTCTAGCCAGTTCTCTTGAAGGATTTAGGAGAAACATTCTTTATTATGGGATAAAGATCTATAGAGATAGGTTTAAAAGGATGATCGAACTATCCCAATACACGTACATAGACAAAATGCTAAAGTGGTTTATCATGGAGGAATCCAATTGAGGATTTTACCAATAATTCATGGAATTTCTCTCTTAATTTCTACATCCCAAAAGACTCCTCAATAGAGGGAAATGATGACTCGCATATCTTATACATCTGTTATTAGAAGCATAATGTATGATATGCTATGTACAAGGTCAGATGTCGCATATATTATGAGTATCATGAGCAGATATTAGTCCAATCCGAGTGAGGAACACTTGAAGGCCGTAAAGATGATCCTCAAGTACTTGAGAAGAACTAAGGATATGTTTCTTATATATGGTTCTATAGAAATGAAGCTAGAAGATTATACCAATTCTATTTTTTGGTCTGATAAAGATGACATAAATATTGATGTCTGTATACGTATTCACCATAAATTGGTGTTGTGGTCAGTTGGAATACATATTCCACCACCGAGGCTGAATAAATTATTGCATATGATGCAGCAAATGAAGCTATTTGGATAAGGAACTTCATCCAAGAATTTGGTGTAGTTCCATTCATTGTTGATCCATTAGCTATATAGTGTGATAACAATAGAGCTATTGTACAAAAGAACTGAGATCTCATCAAAGAGCCAAACACATAATGAGGTGATACCATCTAAATAGAGAGATCATTGATAGAGGCAATGTCATAGTGGAAAGAGTTGTCTCGATAGAAAATGTAGCAGATCCACTGGCTAAAACCTTAGTGCAGAAGGTATTTGATAGACATCTTGAGAAGATGTGCCTAAGGTACATGGGTAATTAGTACTAGAGCAACTGGGAGATTATTAGAGTAGTGCCCAGCGCACCAATTAGATTGGGCGTCTATTAACTCTTGTATTTGTAAAACGATCGTTTTCAAATCATATTAATAAAATATGTAGTTTTTTCTTTATCTTTAATTACTTATGTTAATTAGATAAAGTCCCTAAACTAAATTTTAGCTAAAGGGCATGGTTGTACATTTGATAGTGATCATGGAACATGCCTATAAGGTTTTGGTCTCAAATTAGTTTTGAGTTGAGGGCTTTTTGATACGGGATATCGAATAGCCCAATAAACTCATGCATGCGATGCATGCTCGCATGAGGAGAATATATCATACCATGGAAATTAGCGCAGTGATGCTAATGCATATATATGGGTGCTTGTTAGAGAACACTACACTAAAGAGGCCCGTTGGAAATTCTTAGTTGGAGACATTGTTTGATGAAATTAGAGTTTCCATGTTGCGATAGTACATGATTTATCCTTAAACTTGAGGCACTATAGTAGCCTTATGTACGTCATGTTTCATCTTAATGTATCTTCTGATTGCTTGACAATCACAAAAAGGATTCGTTAGATGTTGCATTAGCATGTATAAAGGTTAATGAGTAGCCAACAAATGATCTGACATTTATCTGGCAGACTAAGTGAATCTCTTATGTTTTTATAGTTCATGACTCAGAAGTCCTTGGTCAATGTGAAATGAATGTTAGAGAAGGTTTTCTAACAATCCATCATGAGTCATTACAACTTGAAATAGAATCATAGTTATTCAGTCATTCAGGGTTTTGACTTATAATGCATGCCCTACACTCAACTGGGAAATTAGTTGACGAAATGACCTTACATGTATGGTACTCGCAATTTCACCTAAGACTAAATAGTCATGATACACTTAGTAGATATTTCCTATGACTTGTGAGGTTCTTAGAATTAAGGAGTTAATTCCAAGTGGATTAGTTATTTGGATTAAATAATTAGAATAATAGTTATTCATAAGTTGCAAATATTACAAGCCAACTGCTACATTAGTTGTGAACCTAGAGGAGTTGAATTAATTATTCATTTGAATAATTGGATAATTTAATTGGACTTAATGAGATTAAGAAGTCTAACTAGAGTGGAGTAATTAATTAATTAGATTAATTAATTGCGTTGACCATAAATTAATTGTTAAATTAATTTATAAAATTGAATACATTGGTTATTTAATTGAGCCAAATTTGATTAGATGAGCTAGATAGAATTTATTAAATAAATTTAGGCTTAAACAATTATGTGAATTAATTGTGGGATATAATTAAAGTCCAAGTTTAATTCAAAGAGGCACATTAGTAAAGGCCCACAAGAGTTGTTTGAATAAAGATGGAGATCTTAGAATGGAAGGTTCTTAGAGTTATCTAATTAGATTAGATAATAATTATCAAAGAAGAGATAGAGTTGGAGAAAACTTCAATACTTCAAGAAAACGTTCAACCAAGTCACTAAAATACTAAGAATGCATCGTTGGAATGTAGCTAGTGTATTACATAATCCAAAAAGCATCATTCGATATGCAAAAGTATCAAAAGGACATGTACAAGTTATTTTCTCTTAATCTTCAAGTGTAATTGCAATATGATTATACCCATAATATTCATCTAAAAAGCAATAAAATTTATGTGCCTCAACTCTTTCTAAAATTTGATCCATGAAAGGTAATGAAAAATGATATTTTCTAGTAAATGAGTTGAATTTCCTATAGTAAATGCACATTCGCCAACCAGTAACAGTCCTAGTTGGAATTAATTCATCATTCTCATTCTTCACAATAGTAACTCCAGATTTTTTAGATGCAACTTGAATAGGACTTACCCATTTGTTATCAGAAATAGGATAAATGATTCCATTATCTAAGAGTTTAATGACTTCATTTCTCACTACTACTTTCATATTAGGATTTAGCCTTTGTTTCATTTCTCTTTAACGTGTAGTATTTTCCTCTAGATAAATGTTATGTGTGCAAATTAAAGAACTAATACCTTTAACGTCAGCAATGGTCCATCCTAAAGCATTCTTATGCATTTTCAGAGTTTCGATCAACTTACCTTCTTGGGATGCATCATGTTTGGAATAAATTATCACTGGAAATTTTTCAAATCAACCACAGAAGCTTTAACAGTTGGTGGAATATATTTTACTATTGTTGATGAAAGGTCTTCAAACCTTGGCTTCCAAAAATAATTTTCTTGTACGTGCAAAAATTCAAAGACAATATTAGCATGTACCTTTTTACAAATACTTTCACTTTCAAAACAAGTTTCTAAAGAATCTGAAGAGTTAGTGGTAGTAAAGTATTCAGGAACAAATTCTTTGATTGAATCCACTTCTTGTACTTCAACATCTTATGCAGGTTGCTTACAAACGTTAAACACATTTAGTTTCAAAGTATTAGAAGTTGCAAGAAAAGAACGACCTAAAATGATAGGAATTTGTGTATGTGTTTGTGCAACAGGCTCTGTGTCCAAAATAATAAAATCAACAAGAAAGTAAAACTTATCAATTTGTACCAACATATTTTCTACTACTCTCTTTGGAACTTTAATTGAACAGTCAGCTAGTTGGATTACAATAAAAGTTGTTTTAAGTTCTCCCAAACCTAATTGTTTATAAACTGAGAAAGACAGAAGATTTACTCTAGTACTAAGATCAAGCAAAGCACGATCTATTCTAGTATTTCCTGTGATACATGAAATGGTTGAACAACCTGGATCTTTGTACTTAGGTGGAGTAAATTATTGAATGATTGAACTAACACTTTCAGTTACAAATGCCTTCTTTTGTACATAATGTTTTCTTTTGATTGTACACAAATCTTTCAAAAATTTGGCATAAGGTGGAACTTGATTGATTGATAAGACTATTTCCATTCTTCATTTCTGGAGGTGGATTAGAAAATTTTTCCGTGGGATAAATAGTCATATCAATAACTTTTCCATTCCAAAGAATTATAATTGAATGAGCCTCCTTGAATGAATTTTCACCAAAATAAAAAATATGATACTGAGTGGAAGAATTCGATTGAGGTTGAGTTGGAAATTTACCTTTTTTCATGAGTACGCAAAGAAACTGTCAGCGTTGAAAATGTATTTTTGATCTCATTAATAGCTTGTGAGGTCAGATTACTGATATTTGTCTGTTTATACATAAATGATTCCAAAGTCTCCTCAAGTGATTTTGTATGTGGAGTTAGATAAGAATGAAAGTTTGGTGGTTTTTGTGAATACAATGGTTGGGCACGGTTATCATCTCTCCAACTAAAATTGGGATCATTTCTCCATTATGGATTATAAGTTTTAGAATATAGAGAATGGAAAGTTTTTTGAATGTGTTCATGAAATTTGCTTGTACTGGAATGGAATGTTTGGACATTCATTGGTAGAGTACCCCAAAAGTTCACAATTGCTACAAAAAATTTCCTCTTGCACAAATTTGATTTGCTTTTTTAAGTTCCATGGCTTCAACTTTTCTTGTTAAACTAGCAAGCCTAGCATTTAGATCCTCTTCTTAGCTAAGGTAATATTTTCCTTTATTACTATTAGCAAAATTAGATCTAATAGAACCTTTAGAAGAATTAACACTATGACATAATTAAGGATTTTATGCCAAATGATCTAAATAATATAGGGCTTCATCAGGTTCTTTGTTGAAAAACTCACTATTACACATTGTTTCAACAAATTATTTTATTTGAGTTAAACCATCATAAAAGAAACTAATTAAGTGCTATTTTTCAAAACCATTATATGGGCATGAATTTAACAAATCTTTAAATCTTTCCCAACATTGAAAGAAAGCTTCATTAGAATTTTGAGAAAAATTTTGAATTTGTCTTTTCAAAGCATTAGTTTTATGAGTTGGAAAGAAAATTTTCAAAAATTTAGCTTGCATTTCTTGCCAAGTGCCAATTGACCTAGGTTTTAAAGAAGTAAGCCTAGTTTTTGCTTTATCTTTTAAAGAAAAAAGAAATAATTTGAGTTTAACAATCTCATTTGTGCAAGTTTGATCATAAAAAGTGGCACATACTTTATCAAATTCTTTCAAATGCAAGTAAGCACTTTCAGAGTCTAAACCATGGAAATTAGGAAATAAAGGGATCATACCTGGCTTGAATCAAAAGTTATTTACATTGAGAGGCAAAATAAAACAAGAAGGACAAGAATTTTGAGAAGGTTACAAGTAATAACGCATTGTATGCTCCTGTTGATTCTCATATTCATCCTAAACACTTTTATTTTCAGCTATGGTGCAAGTATGTGGAGATGATTCAAACAAAGTTTTAGAATTATTTATAATTAAATATAATGCCCAATTATTTCCTACATAGCCAATAATAAATATATTGCATAAATATGCATCTAATCAATATGCATTATCGGATTATAGCATATAAATAGCATGATTGCACGAACATGAATAATTTTTACTTTATGCTCTAGTTGTGCTTTAACATGTATTAGTACATGCAATATGAGATCAAACTTTTGTTTCTTGATTTAACATATTCCTTCAGTACCTTTTTGCAGTGAAAAGCTCGGTATCTCAGTTAAGGAAGATTGATATGTTGAACGACCATAAAATGAATTATTTTTATTGCTCCATACTTATTATATTTTAAAGTGATTATTTTCCTAAATATTTGCTTGAAATATGTTACATTTCGCTAAGAGCTAAGAGTATGCAAAATGGTGCAATTTGATTGGTTGGTTGACCAAGTTGCATGAAATCATTCTAAATCGCATTGCACTTGATTATAACACCAAAGCTTCAATGTTTGTCATCTCCCTAGCCCATAAATATGGCTCTTTGTATGAGAAGACACCAAGCATGAGTTAACCAATCATCACCCTCCACTTATCCTTCTTTGAAATGTCAAACAAGTCATTTTTAGCTATATTTTCTTGTGGAAGCTCCTAAAAAATGACTAGCCTTCTTCTCCAAAGTTTTTCCCAAATTTCTACACTCTTTTACTCACAAAAATTAAATTAAATCCATAGGAATTCATAGAACACAAACTAGAACAAGTTTCCACTCTTTTAAGCTTGAAAACCATTGATTTTGAGGGTTAATTCCAATTTAATCAAGATATATTCTTTTCAATATTTCTTATAATGAATTTGTAGTATCATGGATAGTTACATGTTTTAATATATTTTTGTATGAATGAAAACTCAAGTGGGATAGACATGAAACCAAAACCAAGTTAGTTAAGCTAGTTTCCAGCAAAATTAATAGCAATAGCAATTAGTTGTAATGTCATACAAATGATTATATAAATTTACTTGTTTCTATTAATCTTGTAATGCTTATAGTATTTAGAAGTGCCTACAAATGATTGTGAACAATAGCAATTAGTTTGCTTAATTGAATGTTAGAATCAATTTAAGTTAGAACCAAGTTTACGTTATTTTAATTCGGATGGTGTTAATGTTTTGGGGCTTGCCCTAATATTTATGTTTGAATTATTAGTTATCTAATGATTGCCCTAATGTTTAATGTCATGGATTAGTATTAAAGTACGGAGTATTCATTATTTTTGTGGTCATGTAATTGATATAAAAATATTTATAAAAGATTCAAAAGTGTATATGATTTTAAATAGAATAGATTATGTGATTTATTAAAAGGATATTGAAAGGTTTTAACCCATCCTATCTTCCCAAGAGATTGACCTTTTCACTTAGTTTAAAGTGGACTTGAGGTAAGTTGAAATTTTCATTTGCTGCGTTACAAGAATCATATAATGTTATTCATGTTTCAATGTGATTGTCATTATTTGTCAAGTAATGTAATGTTTGATGCATTCATGGTTCATGAAGTGTGATACTACTAAGAGTATAATGAGGTTTTTAAAAAGAAAGTATGGTACTTGATTGATGGTCAGTTCGACAAGGGACGCAGGAGGGACCAGCGAACCCAACAAATTGTGGCAAATACTTGAGGTTGAAAAATCAATATAGGAAAGTCATAATAAATGAGATAGAATATGAATAATACCTAAATCTAAAAGACCAAGTATGGAACCCCCGTATTATTTCTCTTATTGGCCAATCATTATGATCAGGTTCCGAAAACTACAGTCTATCACTATTAGTTAGGTACTACACTTTAAAGGCGCTAAAGAATGATTTATGCATGAAAGTTATTAAATTGAATAATGCATTTAATTATTTATGTGACTTGTATGTATGCTATTTGTTATTGCATCAGTTTCACCTTACTAAGTCTTTAGCTCATTAGATTCATGTGATGCAGGTGGAAATGTGTAGGTTTAAAGGTTGACTAAGTCTATAGAGTGGGCGGATAGAGATTTGTTCATATGCCATGGTTCGAGCTGGTTTGTAGTCAATTTTGAAAACTTTGTTTTGTTTTTAAATAAGCCACTCTATTATAATTTTATAAACAAATGTACTCAGTTTTAATTTATATATATGGTGTGTTTAAAATGAAATGAAACAATAAATGAATTCAAGTTATTTCTCTTATGGCCAAAAAGGGAAACTTTTATTAAAACCATAACTCTAGTATTGATGAAAATTTAACATTTCTTGAGTTAACTGTATCAACTTATTTAGGTTCTATAGTTAGATTAAGGGGTGTCATACTAAATGCTGAGAATTATAACTACAATACCATATAACCATATACCCATAAAGAAAATAAACAAACTATATTTACAAAGAAAAAATATTAACAAACTTGAATACATACCTTGCCTTCCCTAGCAACGGCGCAAAAAACTTGCTACAACTTATAGGTTACAAACCCAAGTACATGTTGTGTTAAATAATAAATTTTTCGTGAGTCCGAGATCGATCTGCAGGGAAGTTGCTTGAAAAATTCATGATTATAATTCTAAAAAAATAGGATTTATGTGATTCAAAATATATAAAAAATTAATGTATGTTGTAACCAAAGTAATAAAAGTATTGAGGATTAGGAATCCATTATTGAGTTTTGGATAGAGAAACCATTATTTATTCTCTTTTACCTTTCTTAATTGCCACCATTAGAATCCATACATAATGAAGGTTCCAATGGGAAGATATTATCAAATTCCTCATACAATAAGATAATCATGATATTGCCTTACTATTTGCAATTATCTTTTAACGCCAATACTTATTTATGGGATCAAGCATTTATATACTCCTTTGTCAACAACAAATCAAGGTTTCACATTAGTAATTGGTGGGGTAGAACTGTATAATATGCTAAATGAACCCAAGTAATTGTTGTGCTATTGGAGATACATAAATCAAAAATCACTACAAAATAAGTAAGGTTTAGATCAAAACTCAATAATAATACAATATACTTAAATATTTTCTACCCTTATAACCACTACTCTTCCTCCATTAAGAGGTTCACCCTATTTTCTTAACAAAATAAAATTTAAAAAGACATAATAAAAGTAGGAAAGACTAAAAATATAAGAGAAACTAGAGAATGCATTTCTATTACTTTTAGAAAACTTACATTACCACAAAACATACATTACTAAAAAAATTAGCCTAAAGAAACCCTCTCCTTCCCTCTTCCCCATTATAAGCTTAATACATGGTCTATTTATAGTACTTGGAGTATGCTAGAGGCCAAACAAATCATGGAGATTTAATCAAGTGGTATGCTAGTTGTCAAAAGTTGGTAAGTTGTTACACCAAGTCATCAAAATTCTCACCTACCCGATTGAATTACATTTTTAGGTAAGATACAACTCGATTTTGATGATGAGTAAAAAGAACAAAAGTTGTTGATCTTTTGATGGTGATATATTTTCATATATAATTTGCCAAATTTGGTTGTCGGATAAGGGTGATATGGTTAAATTACCAAATCATGTCCAAGAACCATCCTTTAACAGCAACATCACATTTTAGTAAATGTTTTTACCACTTTGACATATTTTCTCACCATCTTGTCTTCAAAAATATTTTTTATTTGCCTCTTATATATAACATATCCAAATTTCAAACCAAAACGAATTTGGGCTTAAGAGATATGACCCAATTGGTCAAATAAGTTAAAATTGGTCTAAAGTAAATTTTTGGTGATCCATCTTGTGTAACCAATTGGATGAATTTTCTGCTATAATCAAGACTGAATTGGGTTGAGCTTCCAACCAAAAATTATACTTCTATCTCTTGCTATAAAATGAAACAAGATTCATGTTCATAGGGCTTTTGATCATGGAGTTATGCTCAATGAACCAAAACTGCACAAGTTTAGAAACATGCTTCTTTTGATCTTTTTATATTCATTTATTCCCTAACACAAAACATTAACAAACCATAATATTAACAAAAATAAAGCAAGAAAAGTATAAAGGATTTGATACAAAAATATGTCAAAATAGGCACTTATCAAATTCCCCGACACTTAAACCTTGCTTGTCCTTGAGCAAGCCTAAAACAAACCTAAACTAATCTATTTTCATAAGATATCACAATTTCATTTAGCATATGCAACAAGCCTTCAAACCCCTAGGTGGCCTACAGGGTTGAGTTATAGTCTTGTGAAGGTTTCCATCGGTGATACCTACAAACACATATGATAGCTATCTTCCAACTATTATTCTTAGGAAGCAATAAAGTAATATGGAAATGAAATCAAACAAGTGTTGAGTTTAGCTCTTAGTCATTTGAAAGTCAATACATTTCCACAATAAGCATACTCAAGTGTGTGTGGATAGTTAACGTCAACAGTGATGAAACTATGCATGCTTCAAACAAGTAAATTCTTGTAGTACCTTACGCAAACCATCACCCAATCTCTAATAGAAAAGTTAAACATCATAAGCTCTTCCAATCTCCACGACACTGAAGGCACTACACGAAATCAAAAAGTTTTCAACAAAGGTTGTAATAGGGCTAAATGGTAGTGATGTGGCTGAAATAAAAGGATAGGATGCAACAAAGCTTCTAAAAACTTTATGGAATTAGAAACATAGAGTTCATCGATGAAGAATTCACCAACTCCACAAATTTCAATATTGGGTCTATTGTTATTGAATTAGACCCCTCTTATTCATTTTACAACATCTCATTTTTAGTTGCAACTCGTAGCACTTTGCACTTTGAAACTCCCCCACACTTATCTTGTATTCCAACATAAATTTCTTTTGCAAGTTTACCCTGTCAATGGAATGTCTCTTAAAATCCAAATTATTTCTAGAACAATGGTTGGATAATAGTATATTTAGGTTAGGTAAAAAGATATGGTTACAAAAAAAATATTTATTTATTGCAAGACTCAAAGTGGCTCATTAGGGAATGTTCTCTTGGGACATCACATGAGAAACAAGTTGATTTGACAATAGTGCTAGAAAACCTAATGCCTTAATCATTTTTCTAGTAGTGCACTATTAGTCATTCGCCTCGATAGAGCAAAAGAAAAAGTTCTAATACTCAACCCCAATATGTTGAAGATTCAAGTGATGATTAGAACGAGTGCAAAAGAACTTCCTATTTTGACATGATTGTTTTCATACTGAAAAACATAACTATTTGTGCAAAAAAAATTGAGTATAATTATCGCAAAAATCTATTAGCCAAATAACAACATCAAAGTCCAAAACAACACCTATAATCAATTAAACCACATTATTCATGCTTAATATTAATCATATAAAATGGAAGAACCTCTACGACTCAAAAAAATTAAAAAAAAATTGGTAATTCACAAAATTTTGTTAAAAACTTCACAAACTTACCATGTTATGCCAAAAATAGGGATGCGTCTCAAAAGTGTTACAATTACCCTTTACTCTGTCACCATGTTTCATGATTTCAATGGACCCATAAGAAAACACGCTTGATTTTTTTGAAATAAAATATTAGAAAAACACACATTGAACACGCAAGTCATGATTTCAACTATCCCTCCCCCAACCTAATTGGGACATTGTCCCCATTGTAAAAAATAGACAGGAAAGTAGATTTTAAAAGATATCACCTGAAGTGTGGTTAAATAAAATTAAGTTGAAGCAACACAAAATACACACTATTAGATAAAATTATTAACAATAAGTATCATAGACTCAGAGTCCAATTCAATGTATTTTCGACTATTGTTCCTGTTGAACCAATCCACATGGGCTAAGGCTAGATCAAGTTCTGGCGCATATGCTAGAAGTTGATCAATCAACTCGTTAAGTATTGGAGCATAAATGAGGATTCTTCTCTCATGCGGTGAAATAAAACCTTTTTTTCACAGCATGATCTATAAAAAATAGCAAACCATCATAAAAACCATTATTAGAAATAGATACAATCGCTAGGAATTAATTCATCATTCTTATTCTTCACTACAGTAACTCCAGATTTCTTAGGTGTAACTTGAGTAGGACTTACCCATTTGCTATCAAAATAGGGTAAATGATTCCATTATCTAAGTAAATAATGACTTCATTTCTCACTGTTTCTTTCTTATTAGAATTTAGCCTTCGTTTTATTTCTCTTGAAAATTTAGCATTTTTCTCTAGATAGATGTTATGTGTGCAAATTAAAGGACTAATACATTTAATATCAGTAATGGTTCATTCTAAAGCATTCTTATGGATTTTCAGAGTTTCGATCAACTGATCTTCTTGAGATGCATCAAGTTTAGAAGAAATTATTTGCATTGTAGAAAAAATAAAACTAGAAGGACAAGAATTTCAAGATGATTGCAAGTAATAACGCATGATACGCACCTTTTGATTCTCATTTTTATTTTGGACACTTTCATTTTCACGCATGGTGAAAGTGTGTGCAGATGATTCAAACAAATTTTCAAACAAAATTTCATAATTATTTCTAACTAAACACCGAGAATTATAACTATGATACCATATATCCATAAAGAAACTAAAAAAACTATATTTACAAAGGAAAAATATTAACAAACATGAATACTTACCTTGTTTTCCCCAGCAACAGTGCCAAAAACTTACTATAACTTTTAGGTTGTAAACCCAAGTGCAGGTTGTAACACCCCCCCCCAATTCCTACACAACCATATATATTGTATAATTGACATGATAGAACCTGTGTGCATGCATGGAATATTTTTTTTTTAACATTTTAAGAAAAGCTAAATCACTTCTTACATACACAACCCTGTTTAAAATAGAAGGATCAGTATTTATATAAAAACACAACACCCACAACGACCACAATATTTACATACTTAACTACAGTAAAATTTTAAAAGAGAAATATAGTACCAATCTAAAAACATAATACACCAGACTCAAAATATAACAAGCCAACAAAATAGCCCAACAGGTCGTCATCCATGTACACACTCCCTCAAACACCTGCAGGAGCTCCAACAGCCGACCAGCCAGCCAAAGATGCTTCAAGTATCATCGTACTCACCTACAATGCATAAACTATATGAGCTAACGCTCAGCAAGTAAAGATTATGCATGTCAAAGAATAATCCACAATATCAAGTCATGCAACTCAAAATGCTATGCTCATAATGCAATTTTATGCATC
Organism: Paulownia fortunei; assembly: GCA_019321725.1. Classification (NCBI taxonomy): domain Eukaryota; kingdom Viridiplantae; phylum Streptophyta; class Magnoliopsida; order Lamiales; family Paulowniaceae; genus Paulownia; species Paulownia fortunei. The sequence goes on from CM033114.1 coordinate 14,414,837, forward strand.
AAAATATTTCTCTCAAAATCATTTCTTTCTTGGGCCCCTGACCAACGCAACTATCTCATGCACCGGAAAAGAGCTCTGTATACCGCCATAATCCAATGGCCAATAATCATATAAGCATGCAAATCCATGCATACTCATACGCATGCAAATCCATGCACGCGAACCTGCAAATCCATGCATAACACCGTGCATGCTTCGGTACACTAGTAGTGGTCAACAAAATATTTTCCTTTCTCTGAATCATGCCGTGCAATGCAAGATTTATCACAATGCTAGTATATGATGCATGCACGTGCTAATGACAATGCCCATGTATGTATGCTCAATGGAGAGCCCTCTACTATGCACATATGATTTATGATATTACATATAATTCACACATCTACTATGTCTATGCATTGTAGTTGCAAATGAATCTTTACTTACCTTTCACTTGGTTGGTGGCTTAGTCTAAATTTGTTTAGTATTCCTCTCCAACCTTAGATGTAAAATAGCCTGTAATATTACCCAACATCAAGCACCATTCCCAATTTGGCAAGTTGAAAGCACAAAATCTCATACTAGACCTTAAACACCAAGCTATAAGCTAACAATCAAGCTTTCACAAACTAGAACCCAATATAGCCCCTCAAATACCTTAATTTCTCATCTTAAATACATGAAAACATCATGTAATTGAAGTATTATAACTCTAATAGCATGTACCTAATTGTTAACACTCAATAGCAACATGTGTAGGTTGAAACATGCTAAGTGATCAAATGTGGCAGATTCACATTTTCATATTTTCTTGCTGTCAAGTTTAGTTGTATGATAATTTTAACATCCCTAAACATATCCAATCACTCCAAAATTTTTACCACACTTATATAACATGTATATAAATGTAACCATATCATATAATTGCTAAAAATCACGGATATAGCTTCCCAAGTTCAGCTCTCTTCACGACATACTGAAACAGATTATTTCCTACCGTGACAGTTTTGCACACTTCATGACATTAATGGTTTTGGCACCCTTAAGTATATTCAATCACTCCAAAATTTTCAACATACTTATATAACATATATAATGAGACAAACAGGTCATATTATTACAAAAATAATCGATTTAGCTCCCTTAATTCAGTTTCCTTCACAGCACACCAAAACAGATTTTGCTATTTTGGCAGTTTGAGTGTTTCTCCAATATCATTCTCTATTTCAATTTCCAACTGATAAAAATTCATTCCAATACTCTTAACTCATATATGGTCATGTAAATGGTAATAATTATAGGTTTTATTCAACATACCATACACTTTTGAAGTCTAAAACACAAGAAAACAGTAAGATGACAGTTTCTGCCACAAGTATTTCCTATTAAGTGTTTGTGATCAAAAACCCTTTCTTTGTGCACCAAAGTCTAACTAAAAACTTCCTAACACTTTTATAAGAGATATTGAAAGCTTAATAATCCATAAAACCATTCATAATAATCTGAAAACCAAAGGCAAAACCGTAGATAAGTGTTACCTATGCAGATTTTGAGGCTAACTTGATGGTAATCACTTCTTCTTTGCTTTTCTTGCTTTTATTTCAACCTTAAGGTGTGTGTTTGGAAGATGAAAATGGCTGAAATGAGGGTCTGGTCGTTGCTTAAGGGTGAAGGGTTTGAGGTGTTAGCTTAAGCTTAATAAGAAAGCACGAGGTGGCAAGTAAATGGCAAATCTGATTTTCTCCCTTATCTTGCAGCCCTAATCTTGTGTGTCTCATCTATTTTTATTTGGTTGCAACCTATCTTAATCACCATTCATTCCCATAGGTAATTCCTATGTCCGTTCATTCGATCTCCAACCGATTCGCATCCGATTCTTAAAGAATTATCTAGTTTGCATTTCTAAAATCATATGCACATAAGGGCCTTGTAATATGACACTTAATTCATATTATATCATGTCCAATATCCCAATTATGCTAATTTACAAATATATACTTTTGAAATAACTTGATCAAATCAAATTAAACCGTATAAGGTTACTAGTAACACTTTTAGCACTTCCAAAATTATAACCTATATATCCCATCTATATCTAATATTGATCCACCTCATTTTCTTCTTATTTCAATATAAAATCAACTACTTAGATTAAGAAATTCAATAACTAATATCGTGCAAGAGCTTCAGAATTAAGTTTAATATTCAAGAATGTCGTGTAAAATGAAATAAATTATGCAATGTCAATAGAAATGCAAATAGCATATAAAATTAACATGTAATGCATGAATCATATTTATCCATGTGAGTAGTAAGAAGCTCGGGTATCACATCCTCCCCTCCTTATAAAAATTTCGTCCCCGAAATTTCACTTACCGAAAAGTTCAGGATACTTAGTTCTCATTTCATCCTCCCTTTCCCAAGTGGCCTCTTCTACTAATTGGTTTCTCCATAACACTTTAACCAATGGAATCTGTTTATTTCTTAGCTGCTTCACTTCTCATAATAAAATCTGTACAGGTTTTTCTTCGTAGCTCAAATCTGTCTTTAATTCCACTAGTTCATTCTTCAGAATGTGAGAAGGATTAGCAATATATTTCCTCAGCATAGACACATGAAATACATTGTGTATTTGGGACATAGATGTTGGCAGATCTAGTCTGTAAGAAACATCACCAATTCTTTCAATCACCGAGAATGGGCCAATGTATCTGGGATTCAATTTTCCTTTCTTCCCAAACCGCATGATGCCCTTCATTGGTGCTACTTTCAAAAACACCTGATCTCCTATCGCAAACTCCAGCGCCCTTCTTCGTTGATCTGCATAACTTTTCTGTCGATTTTGGGCAGTTTGTATTCTTTGTCGAATCTGTAACACGGCTTCTGTCATCTCTCTAATCATATCTGGGCCCAAAAGTTTCTTCTCACCAACTTCATCCCAGTGTATCGGAGACTTACATTTTCTGCCATACAATGCTTCATAGGGAGCTATTCCAATGCTAGTCTGATAGCTGTTGTTGTACGAAAACTCCACCAAAGGTAGGAATTTACTCCACTGACCTTGGAAGTCTAATACACAGGCTCTGAGCATATCCTCCAACGTCTGTATTGTTCGTTCAGATTACCCATCCGTCTGAGGATGATATGCTATACTAAATGATAATTGTGTTCCTAAAGCTTTGTGTAAACTCCTCCAAAAAGTAGACAAAAATCTTGAATCTCTATCAGAAACAATAGACAATGGCACACCATGAAGTCTGACAATCTCCTGAATGTATAATTGGGCATAGCGATCCATGGAATAGGTAGAACATATGGGAAGAAAATGAGCAGACTTGGTCAATCTATCGACGATAACCCAAATAGCATCATGACTCTTAGTAGTCTTTGGCAAACCAGTTACGAAATTCATGGTGATCCTTTCCCATTTCCATTCTGGAATAAGTAGAGGTTGTAAAGTCCCTGCGGGTCTTTGATGTTCGGCCTTTATTTGCTGACATGTTAAACATTGCTCCACATGCTAGGTGATGTTCTTTTTCATACCCGGCCACCAATAATACGATTTCAAGTCTCTATACATCTTAGTAGCCCCTGGATGTACTGAATAAGGGGTTGAATGTGCCTCTTTTAAAATATCTTCCCGAATGTTATCAATATTTGGCATACAAAACCGCCCTCTAAATTGTAAAATATCATCCTGAGTTATCTTAAATTCAGTAGACTTCCCTGCAGCAACATATTTTCTCATATTGATGAGATATTCATCATCTCGTTGTCCCTGTTTGATCCTATCAATTAGCGTAGGCTGAAGCGTCAGGGCTGCCAACTTTGCCTCTATTACTCCTGTCTGTAAAATCTCTATATTCATTTTCTGCAAATCATTCAGTTCTAATTTCTGAATTAAAGCCATAGCCATTGTACTTTGTGTGGATTTTCGGCTCAATGCATCAGCTACAACGTTGGCTTTACCTGGGTGGTAATTGATCACACAATCATAATTTTTTACCAGATCTAGCTATCTTCGCTGTTGCATATTCAACTCTTTCTGTGTGAAGAAGTATTTGAGACTCTTGTGATCAGTAAAGATCTCGCACCGTCCACCATATAAATAGTGCCTCCATATTTTAAGTGCAAATACTACAGCAGCAAGTTCCAAGTCGTGCGTGGGGTAATTCTTTTCGTACTCTTTAAGTTGTCTGGATGCATACGCAATTACTTTGCCATTCTGCATCAGTACACATCCTAATCCATTCTTCGATGCGTCACTGTAAATTACGAATCCTCCCGTACCTGATGGAATTGAGAGAATAGGTGCTGAAGTCAGCCTCTTTTTCAGCTCCTGGAAACTTCGCTCACACATATCTGTCCATCTAAACATCACCCATTTTCTGGTTAATTGTGTCAATGGCATTGCAATCTTGGAGAACCCCTCCACAATTCTTCAGTAATATCCAGCTAAACCCAAAAAACTGCGCACCTCTGAAGGATTAGTAGGTTGCATCCAGTTGTTGATAGCTTCAACTTTACTTGGATCTACTGATATTCCCGCTCCTGATATAACATGTCCCAAGAATACCACACGATCCAACCAGAACTCGCATTTCTTGAATTTGGCGTACAACTGCTTCACTTTCAGGACCTCTAGTACTTGTGTTAAATGTGCGGCATGTTCTTCTTTAGTTCTGGAGTAAACTAGAATGTCATCTATGAACACAATAACAAATTTATCCAGAAATTCTTTAAACACTCTGTTCATCAGATCCATGAATGCTGCTGGAGCGTTAGTCAATCCAAATGGCATCACCAAAAATTCATAGTGCCCATATCTTGTACTAAATGCCGTCTTGGGGATATCCTCTTCCTTTATTTTCAATTGATGGTACCCAGAGCATAAGTCAATCTTTGAAAATATTGCGGCACCCTGAAGCTGGTCAAATAAATCATCGATTCTGGGTAACGGATACTTATTCTTAATTGTGACCCTGTTCAACTCTCGATAATCGATGCACAGTCTCATGGTGCCATCCTTCTTACGTACAAATAGAACTGGTGCTCCCCAAGGTGAAAAGCTCGGTCTGATGAATCCCTTGTCCAACAAGTCTTGTAATTGTACTTTCAATTCTTTTAACTCCAATGGAGCCATTCTGTAGGGAGTTTTTGAGATTGAAGATGTTCCTGGTTGTATGTCAATAACAAACTTTATTTCACGATCTGGTGGCAGTCCCGGGAGATCATCTGGGAATACTTCAGTATATTCCCGTACCACTGGTATTTCACTCAGAGTTGGTGGGTGTTGTTCGTCAATGTTCATGACACTCACCAAGTACCCTTTGCAACCATCATCGAGTAATCGTTGTGCCTTCACTGCTGAAATCATAGGAAATCTGAAATTCTTCACAATGCTGGCAAATGTGAAAGACTCTTTCCCAGAAAGTTGAAATGTCACCATCTTTTCCTTACAGTTGATAGTAGCCCCATACTTTGACAACCAATCCATGCCCAAAATAACATCATAATCATTCATATCCAGTACAATCAAATCAGCATATAATTCTCTACCTTCAACAAGTATAGCACAAGCTCTCAAAATCCGATCGTTTGTCTAGCATCTCCAGAGGGAACTGTTACACTATAACTGATTTCTGCTACATCTGGTATTCTACCCAGCCTCTTCACGTACTCAGTGGATGCAAATGAATGCGTGGCTCCAGAATCAAATAATACAAGTGTTGGAACACTAGAAATATAAAGTGTACCTGTTACCACCGATGGATTTGCTTCTGCATCCGCCCTGGTCATGGTGAATACCTTGGCTGGTACATTCTTTTGGATGGTCTGATTCTGTTTATCTGGGCAAAATTTAGCAATATGTCCTGGTATTCCACATCGAAAACACGTCCTGGTTTCTATATAGCAGCCTCCAGTATGTCGATTACCACATTTCTGACACACAGCTTCTGGCATTGGTGCTTTTCCTTATTTGACCCGTGGCCTCTTATTTTGACCTTCTTGTTGTTGGCCTTGTTCTCCTTGAAATTTAAATCCCGGCTTCTGTATTTGGATCGACTTCTGCATTTGAAATGGCCTCTTTTGCCCCACAGTCCATCTCTGTCCCTGCTGTCTGAACTATTGTCGAGCCTCATGTGCACGAACGATTCTCAATTCAGCCTGTTCTGCCACCAACGCCCTCTCAGCCACCTGTGAAAATGTCACCCCTTGAGTACCCGCCATATTCACATCCCGGTATAACTCTGGCCTCAAACCCTCCAGAAATCTCTCTACTTTCAATACTTCAGTGCTGACCATGTGCGTAGCAAACCTGGACAGTTGTTCAAATTTACAAATATATTCCCCAACAGTCATCGCTCCTTGTCGCAGTTGTATAAACTCGTTCATCTTCATCATGCAAACTGGAGCTGTGAAATATTTATTTTGGAATAACTCCTTGAATCTATCCCAGCTCATGGTAGTAATGTCCTCTATACTGCTAATCATGTCCCACCAATGGCCTGCACTACCGCGAAGCATGAAAGTTGCACACATTACCCTCTCCTCTACTGGCACCCTGCTGTACTGGAATATGTTCTCCAGGGTCCTCAACCAGTCCTCTGCAGCGGTAGGATCAATAGCATCCTCAAATGTTGGGGGATCTAGTCTCCGAAATCGTTCTCCCACCATATATATATAGTCTGCCCGCTGTTGGTTTACCTCCACCCGTGGTTGCTCACCATTATCCCTCTGTCGAAGCAATTGTTGAATCTGTTCGGATTGTCGTTCAATCAGTTCTGTTAACCAATTAATCATGGTATCTCGATCATTAACCGGGATGGGTGTCTCATTCCTCTGTGCTCTGGCACCACCACTGCTCTCACCACGAGTTCTCACCATTTTGCAGCGCTGTTTATACAAGTTTGACAACATATGGCCAATATAATTTATGAAATATGAAATGCAATATATGATAATATAAAACTTACTGGCATGGCTGCGCTCTGCAAGTTTCAAAGGTTATGTACATGGACAGTTTACAGAATCAAGACCTGGGCTCTGATACCACTCTGTAACACCCCCCCCCTCAATTCCTACACAACCATATATAATGTATAATTGACATGATAGAACCTGTGTGCATGCATGGAATATTTTTTTTTAACCTCTTAAGTGTGGAAGCTAGTAGGGCTCCTCGAGGGTGGAGGCCGATAGGACCTCTCAAGTATGGAAGCGGTAGGGCTCATCGAGGGTAGAGTTCAATAGGACCACTCAAGTGTGGAAGTCGGTAAGGCTTATCAAAGGTGGAGGTCGATAGGACCTATCAAATATGGGAGTTGGTAGGGCTTCTCGAAGGTGGAGGTCGGTAGGACCTCTCAAGTATGAGAGCCGATAGGGGTCCTAAAGAGTGGAGGTCGATAGGACTTCTCAAGTTTGAAAGCTGGTAGGGCTCCTTAAATGTGGAGGTTGGTAGGATCTTTCAAGTGTGGGAGCCAGTAGGGCTCCTCAAGAAAGGAGGTTGGTATGACATCTCAAGTATAAGAGTCGATATGGCCCTTCTGTTATGCACAAGGCTGTGAGAATTTCTAAATTTTTTATCTCATGGAGATTTTCTTGAATAATCTTTTTCTAGGCTTTGGCTAATTTCAAAGGATGGTGGGTAATCTCGGGACGTGTAGAGTTTTTAAGTTATTCATCTATCAAGAATTCCATTGAACCATCCAGGGCTAGGCTTTGGCTAACTTCATGGGATGGCAGGTAATCATTGGATGCGCTTTGCCATTGGCCTCAAGAAAAGTCAAACTTGTGAGATTCTAAGGTTGAGCTGGCCAGGCTTATTAGTGAGCTAAAGAGAATCTCGTCAACCTCCAACGTCGATCGCTATATAGCATTTTGTTAAGTAATAGAGCAGGCAGATACACAGTTGTAATACAAAGTGAAAAACTTTATTGATCTTGCAAAAAATTACTAAGTTCTTGAACAAGAGCCACATGGGGCTTGATAAGTTGAGTTGAAATGCTAGTCCTCAGGGTCTAAACTTTATAAAAATCATCTAAGTAATTGCGCTCTTCTCTACTGGTAGAACTTCTTGAATGCATGAGCACATTAGCTCTTGGGAGAGTGATGGCGCACGAGCTCCTCTTGGGGGCACGAGATCTTCTCTTAGGATTGCAATGATGCGCGACCTCCTCTTGGGGTATGATGGCACGAGAACTCCTCTTAGCGAGGCGTTGGTGCAAGAGCTCCTCATGGGGTGCAAGAGCATCTCTTATGAACGCAATGGTGTGCGAGCTCCTCCTAGGAGTGTAAGGGCGTGAGAGCTCCCTTTAGGGCATAATGGTGCATGAGCTCCTCCTGAGGGCATGGTGGTGCGTGAGCTCTTTTAGGGGCGTGAGGGTATGCAAGCTCCTGAATCTCTGAAGATTGTTCTCACCATGTCAAGTCATTGTTCTTGTCTTGCTCATGCTAAGGCATCTTCTATCAATGTTAGGGTTCTCTTTAATAGTCTGCATACTATTATGTTAGTAGACTCCTCTCATCACTTAGGTTGCCTCAAAGGAAAGCTTGGCTTTTAGCATCCTCATGGGTGTTAGCCTCTTTGTGCCTCTGCTCAGTCCTTATAGGAGCTGAAGCATGATCTTGACTTCTACAAGGTGACTGCAGGGGTTCTCCTCCGTGTTGGTTGGCAATACTACATCTTGTTGCTTCACACCTTTGCTCAGTCCTTGCGAGAGCTAGAATAGGGCCTCAACCTTAGCAAAGAGAATGAGAGAGCTCCTATCTATGCTGGTTAGCAACAAACTAGGTAACTGCTTTGGTTTCTGCGCAGGTTATCACCTTTTCTATCATGTTCCTCAATACTTCTTGGGTCATGTGTAGTGTTGGCTCTTCCTAACTAGAAGGAGATGGATCTCTTAGGTTGGCTGGAGATGGGTGTTGGTTGCCTACAGCACAACGGGCACCTCCATTGCCACGAGCGTCACCGATAGGGAGGTCGCCTTGGTGTCAGTTGCTCTCATGGCTCTGGATTTTGACAACGTTCTCAATGATCAGGCAATGAGTTTTCTACAAATGATGCCAAAATAATGTGTTATCACTCATTTTCTCGAAACTCCTAGTTGGAAGTCAATTGCAGCATGGGTCACTACATACGTCACAAAAAGTCATTAGGGGTGTCAGGGGTTGACCTGACGAAAATCTTCAACGTTCAAGTCAATTCCAGAATAAGTTAATGAGAGCTAAATAACTTGTGAGCAGTTATACGTGTCGTTATTTACGTATCTTTGAATAATGAAGATTGGATGTATTTTTAGTGTTGATATGAGGGATTTCATGGAATTAGGCCTTATTGGCTAGTGAGTTTAACCAAAGCATTATAGCCTAATTTGTATATTACCTTGTGGAACCCATGAACTCGGTCTATTGAGTTTTGTCTTTGTTCCAATCTATAATCCAAACAGTAGTTTAGCCTCTTGGGCCAATTTTGGGTTCATGTTCCATTGAATATAGTATGAGCTCTACTGACTATTGGCTAGGATAGGTAAATGTGTATCCTAGGTATTGACTATGGCTATTTCAAATGAGTTTTGTTTCTTTGGGTAGATTTACATTTGATTAATGCATTATTCTAATTGAAAAATTGGAGATAGAATTAGTATATTACTAGAAACCATGCAATTCACCACACTGAAATTTTAATACTTGAGAATGTTGCCACCACGAGCATTACTATCTGTTCATATGTCCAAGTTAAGTTCCTTGATTTTAGTATACTGATGTTTTTAAGAAGATCCACAATTGACTGTTTCATGAGCTAATTAAGTTTGGATGAATCATGGTCTTCGTTTACTAGAAACCATCTTGCAGGTTCTAATATTGACACGAGAGGACACTACCCTGATATTCCTTTGGTGGGTTTCTTGATAGTATTGAAATTAGTTAATTTAAGATTTTGTCCGATCTTATGCATAAAGCAAGTGTAATTTTGGACAAACAAGGATTTTTGTTCAAGTGTCCATTACAATTACTTGGGAATTTAGTTCTAATTACTGTATGATGTCTTACATACTTATATAATTATCACTACAAATTTTAGATTCAATTGAACATAAGAGAATTTGTTGATAGAGCTATCAAGATATTGTAAGATTTGGAAATTTTAGCTAAGTGATTCTTGACGTTTTCTACTTTTATCTTCTTGTAATATTTACATATACTGTATATTGTTTTAAGATTATTAATAAGCATCGACATTGTACTCAACTCAAGTGTTTTTACTAAACTTCTTTTTTCAGTGGGACAAGAGTTCTGATGAAAAATAAGGGTCAAGCATATAAGAGAAATTATTTTATGGAACATATAAAAATTATTTTTGGGATTTTACATACTCTGAGCCTTAAACATACTTACTTTTAGCCTATTTAAAGATTTTGGAGTTATTCTTCTTCCTATTTATGCACTTTGAGAATATATTTTATGCCATTTTAAGTTTTGTGGCTTCGTGTCATCATAGTCTTGGGGGTTTCGGTGGCATGGTCAGATCAAGCCCTATTTTGAGAGCGTGAAAGAGAGGTATCAGAGCTTAAGTTTGATCTTTGGAGAATTTAAGTCAAAAAGCTAGATGGAATTAATTGTACTGTTGTGAAAATTTGGCATGATCTTCATTTGTTTCTTGATTAGTATTTAGCGAATAGATTAAATATATGAATCAAGAGTATAGCTTTGGTACTTACGATTGATTTTGGATCAAGACTTGTTTGACTTAATGTAGAACTTGGAAGTTATGATGGTGGAAATAGTTATTATTATTAGTGTTATTATCATTATTTTATTATTACTTACGTTTACATTGATGACATCTATGTGTGAATACAAGAAGGGTTGAATGGAAACAGTCTAATAACACACAATCATGATATAATTAGATTTCTTTAGTGATAATTTTATAAATTACCATTGAACTCAATTTGAAACGTGACGTGGTTGGGCTATGAATGCATGGAAAATACTTGGAAATTCCTCACGGATGGCTTAGGCACAAATATATCAAACTCTTTTGCAAGGTGTAGAATATAGAGGGTGCAATATGATAATTGGAATATATGGTTTATAGAAATATTTTTGTGCTTTAGTTTTGTTTCAAATTACAGCAAGTGTTTAACTCTCTGATGTTCGCCTAAATTCTAAACGTGGAAGCACCATTTCATCTCTTATAATTAATATGAGGGCACATTGGTATTCTTGAACTATGAGTTTTAGTTTTGGGTATTATGAGAAAGATTTTACATGATTTTTGAAAGGTGAACAGTCTAATGGTTTGTTACTTGACTATGGATAGTACTTGATGCTAAAGTGAGTCCATTGAATAGTCCATTTAATGTGGAGGAAATTTGATTATTTAAGCTTGAATAACTATTTGTTTTTTAAGGTGTTGGTCATGAAATTAATTTTGTGATTCATCAATGTATAAAATATGGTTCGTGGTAGAGGAAAAGGACAAAGCAGAGGACAAGGTACGGGACGTGGCTTAGGAAGAGGAACCAATGATGAGATTAGTGATGAAAATAAATTTTTGATTGAGCAAGCATCAAGTTATGGTCAAGCCCCAAATATTAATGAACCTGGAATTAAGAATCTTGGTACACCAGCCGCCCAAGTTGATGTAGCAGGAGTTTCAGTAGTGGCCAACTTGATGCAACAGCAAAATCAGCAACAACAACACTCACATATGTCATAGTTTTTTTTTTTTTTTCAAAGAGCTTATAAGAACCGAAAAAAACTTATTTGAAAGCTTGTGAACTTCTAAAAAAAGTACATCCATTTCAACGTTAAAATAAAATATTATTTTACCAAACTCCTTTAATTTTAATAATTTTAGTTACAAAGTTACCATTATTAATATCCCAAAAGTTCTATAATTTTATTTTATCCAAACACTTCAACAACTTATTTTTAAAATAAGATCTAATATTTTATAAACTCCAACAATATCTTATAAGATATAGAAACTTATAAAAAAATTAAATAAGCTTAGCCAAACACCCTCTTAATCCTCCATAATTTGAGGGCAGAGCTAATCCTTTCCTTGTAGAAAAAATGGATAAATAGTCTAGATGATACATTTATTGCTACTAGTAAGAAACACATGCATTGCACATTACTCATAAAAGTTTACTATCATAATTATATTCCCTAGTAACTAAATTATTATAAGGTATTTTCACAAATAAAGAAATATTAATTAAGTACTTCATTAATTAAAAAAAATATACCAAGATACTTTTAAATATTTTATTTTTAGTTTGAATAGATCGATATGAATGATTAAATAAAAATAAAAAATCAAATTCAATGATATTTAAAAAGATAAATAATAATATAACTAATAAGTTCCTACAAAAAATTATGATTTTAATTTCACATGCTAACAATTGATAAATATTTTTTCAACTATTTTTAACAATATTTAATATTTTTAGTTAATGTAATATTCATTGTTAATCAAGAGAAAATACTAAAAAATAAACTACAAAGTGTCACATTTAATCAAAAAAAAATTGAGTAAACTAATTATTTTTTTGCCAAAATCAAGTACAAAATCATGATATGAATCATAATTACTAATTAATTCAAAAAATATATGAAGGTTAATCTTATCCATCTACTTACTTACTCCTCTTGCTCACTTCATTTTCTCTCTCATTTCTTCCAACAAAGAATATAACCGAAAACAAAAATTGCATTATGGAAGATATATAAAAAAAGTTACATTTTCATTTTTTTTTTCATTCCATTAACAACCACATCAACATTTTTATCATAAAATTTGAAATTATGGCTATTTGAATCCACCTTCCCTAAATTTTAAATTAACGAAGGGTTTAAGAAATACCGAGTAATGTCCAATCAATACGTATGAAATGAAGCTCTTCTAATTTTTTTAATTTACAGTGGTTTATATATATTTTTGGATTCTATTCAATTTTAATTCTTGTTTCAATCTTTCATATTATATTTTTTTTTGGTAAGTTAAATTATTTTGTTACTTGAGTTTTGTCATAAATATCATATTGATATCTGAATTTTTATAATTTTTAAGGGTGTAATTTTTAAAGGGGCTTGACTTTTGCCTTAAATATTGATTAGATAATAAATAAAATCCTTTTAACTTTTATTCTATTTTTTTATCAAAAACATGTAGAACCTTATAATTCTATTATTACACTGATTTAAATTTCTCCAACAATATACCTCCATATAAAAAAGACCATAATGAAACACAAGATATTGAAACTATAATATAATTTTGAAACTAAAATTTATTAGGTGCAATAGAAATATAATTTGTGAAGGTCATAATAAATCCTTATATAGAGTTTAAATTTCTTTTCTTCTAAACTTTTTTTGGACTTTTCATCTCAATACTTAGACCTAATTAAAATAAAGAATGAGAAGAATACACAACAAAAATAAAACAAATATTTCTCTTATTTTATCTACTCTTTTATTTCTTAAATCCCAATATTTAAAATCAGATTTTAAATCTCTTATAAAGTTTTATTAACAATCACGTTAATATTATATCATAAGACTTGAACTTAAGGTTATTTGAATCCACATGTTCTGAGGTTTGCAACTTTAGTAAAACATCTCTCTGGTCCTATTATGTCAAATATTCTAAAAAAACATTATTTTATAAACAAAAAAATATAACCTAATATATATGAAATAATCCATCATTTTAAGTAGAAGTCATGTTTTAAATAAAATTATAAAAACAAAGTGATAAGTTGCATACCAACTACCTTAATTAATTAAATAATAAAACCATATATTGTTTAAAAAAAATAGGAAACCAAAGTTTAAATTTGAGGCAACAATCAACAATTATAAATAATAGAGATTAAATTTTATGTTTAAGAATAACTTTACAAAAAATTAAGTTTTTTAATAAATATTATAAAATAAAAGTGACTTAACTTCAATTCTATCTTCTTCATTAATTAAAGAGAATATATTAATTCAGACAAGAGAAAACAATGAATACTAATGAAAAAAAATATAGTTCTCAAAATGTATAAAATATTAGAAATAAGTACAATATCAAAATTAACGTTCAAGTATATTTACTAAAGAAAATTGTATAAATTAACTTTTATCTGTTTAGAGTATATATAATTATAAAAACATTGAGGGTCATCTTTTAAAATGCATAATTATAAAAAAAATATTAGACCAAAATTTAAATCATGAGGTTTAATAATATACACAATATGTGTAATTACTTGTCTATGACAAAAAATGAATCTGAAAATAAATCCTGATTTTTTTTTCTGAAAGTGTACAATGTATTATATTATTAAAATGACATTTGAAATTGAATTTGAGTCTTCCATTATATTATAATAATTATGTAATTATAAATTTATGAACCATGCATAATTATAGAAATCATAATTATTCTTTATATGCAAAATTAATTTATTACCCCTATTACGTTGAAGAGACTATAATTTTTTTGAAATATGATCTCATTCATTTCTTCTTTTTATAAAATTATTTAGTGTAAATTATAACTACCAATTAGTTTTTTGAAAAATATGCCTTTTTTTCAAAAATGAAGAGATATCGTACTTTAATCTTTAAATAAATTTCTTTAAGATTATTTTCTAATAAAAAAGGAGATGTGGTTGCCAAAGATTCAAACCTTGAGGTACAATTGTCAAAGACTCAAACATCAAGGTACAAATAACTCGTTAAATTTACTATGCATGATGTAACACGGTAAACTTTAAGGCTAAATTGTTACAAGAATTTTACCATGAATATCATATTGTTACCTAAATTAACATATAGTTAAGAAATACTTAACTTTTACTGTAAATATCAAATTCTTACATATTAAATGAAGTTTTTTTAGTTTTTATTTTTACAGTAGCATGTATACACTTTTAGATTTTAAATTGTTACATAGTGACTTTCTTATATTCTATCTACTCATATTTTTTTTAATCTCAACATTTAAAAATTAAATCTAAAATCACTGCTAAGGTTTTATTAACAATCATATGATTGAATCAATCTTTCTGAAGTTTGCAGTTTTAATAGTAAGTCTCTCTAGCCCTATTAGGTCAAAAATTCCAAAACAAATTGTATTTAAAAACAAAAAAAAAACGAACCTAAAATATATGACAATAATTCGTCATTTAACTAAAAGTTAGGTTTTAAATAAAAATATAAAAAAGGTGATAAGTCAAAATTCAAATTTTGAAACTCTCTTTGATTAAATACCAAATACCTTAATTTAATAAAAAAAATATAACTATATATAGTTTTTAAAAAGAAATAGGAGACCAAAATTTTAATTTTGAGGCAATCATCAATAATTTTAAATTTTGAAACCCTCATTGACTGTATACCAAAAACCTTAATTTAATAAATAATAAAACTATATGTAGTTTTAAAAAAGAAAGAGGAGACAAAGATTTAAATTTTAAGGCAATTATCAAGAATTGTAAACAATATTGTCAACTTTTATGTTTGAGAATAACTTTGCAAAAACTAAAATTTTTTAAATGAATATTTTAAAATAAAAAATAACTTAAATTAAATTCTATCTTCTTGAATAATTAAAGATAATATGCTAATTTAGATATGAAAAAACAATGAGTTTTAATGAAAAAACTATAGTTTTCAAATTGCATAAATTATTAGAATTAAGTAAATGATCAAAATTAAAGTTCAAGTATATTTACTAAAGAAAGAATAAAAATTAACTTTTATATTTTTGAAATATATATAATTTTTAAAGCAGTAACAGGAATTTTTTAAAATGCATAGTTATGAAAAAAAAATGTTAGACCAAAATCTAAATTTTGAGGTTTAATAATATACATAATATGGATTATTATTTATCTTTGAAAAAAATGCATCTGAAAATAACTCCTTTTGAATTTAATTAGTATCTTAAAACCATTTACTTTTTATTTAGCCTCAAAGCTCCTAGAATTAGCTTTTTTATTTTTTATTTCTATTATAAATTTATCTTTCTTTATTCTCTAGCATTATAATAGAAATATATATCATAAATTAATATACAGTTGTGTATAATACTCAACTTTAAATGACCATAGTTTCTCTTACAAATTCCTCTTTATATGCTTATGAGATATGATTGGAAAGCTTTCAAAATCTAATTTGATATGACACTAGTTTTATTTGAAAATTTAAAGTATTCAAATAGTTATCATAAAAAAATATAAACTTCCAGTTTTTAAAAAAAGAAGTTGGGATATAAAAGGACATTTGAAATTATATTCAAACTGTATTATTAAAAATAATTAAAGTTCGATTATACCCTCCTTTTTGACCATTTAATATTATTCATTAGGTTTATATTAGGTATCTAAAAAATTTCAAGAAAGATTTTTGGCCATTCATACTTTTATAGATAGATTAGTAAAAAACATGTGTGTTGCACGTTATTCATATAAGTTTACTAAAATAATTATATTATTCAAAAACTAAAATGTTAAAAGATAATTTTATAAATAAAGAAATATTATTAAATACTTAATTAATTAAAAATAAAAATATTTATACTTCTAAATATTTTATTTCAGTAAGTATAGATCGATATGAATGATTAAAGAAAAATATTTAAAAAACTAAATTCAATGATAATTAAAAAAAATATGTAATATAACTAAATAAGTTTTTACATAAGTTTATGATCACATTATCCTATTGTTTGATTTTGATGGTTGGAGAAATCTTCTTCTTTCTTGATTTCATGAATTCTCTTTGCATTAGATGCATTATACATAATCAAATCGAGTAATTTCACGCACTAAAAATTAATAAATACTTTTTTCCAACTATTTGTAACAATATCTAATGTTTTTCGTTAATGTAATATTCAAAGTTATTCAACAGAAAATACTAAAAAAATAAACACAAAGTGCAACATTTTAATCAAAAACTCTCAAGTAAACTAAATTATTTTTTTTGCCAAAATCAAGTAGAATATCATGACATTCTTCATAATTACTAATTAATTTAAAAAAATATATAAAGGCTATCCATTTGGTTACATATTCCTCTTGTTCGTTTCATTTTCTCTCTCTCATTCCTTCCAACAAAGAACCAAAAACAAAAATTGCAATATAAAAGGTCTAGACAAAATTATAATTTCTTATTTTTTTTTCATTCCATTAGCAACCACAGAAATATTTTTATCATAAAACTTAAAATTAGGGCTATTTAAATCCACCTCTTCTGAGGTTTAAATTAATAAATAATTTAAGAAATACCCGGGTAATGTGATATATGAAGTTTTTCTATTTTTTTTGTTAGTGGTTTATACATATATACATATTTATATATTTAAATCCTATCCAATTCTAATTCTTGTTTCAATCTTTCAGATTATATTTTTGTTTTGTTAAGTTCATTGCCTGTGTTTTGTCATTAATATCATATTGATGCATGAAACTTTACAATTTTTAAGGTGTGACTTGAAAAGGGCCTAACTTTTGCCATAAATATTAAATACATATTAAAAAAAATATTTTTTTCAAAAAAACTTGTACACCCTTTTTAATTCTATTTACTTTAAATTGTCCTTTTTTTTATTTTGCTTCATTTAATTATATTAAGTTTTATCTATTATTAAATATTCTTTAATAATATACCTCAATATGAATAAGAAATAAAAAGACTATAATGAACACAAGAGATTGAAATTACAAAAATATAATATTAAACTAAAATTTATAAGGTGCTATATAAAATGTGATTTGCGAAAGTCATAATAAATTCTTATTTATAGTTTAAGTTTGTCTTCTTAACTTTTTGGGACTTTCCATCTCATTGATTAGACCTAATTACAATAACGAATGAGGAAAAAAAACAATAAAAATAAAGCAAATATTTCTCTTATTATATCTATTCTTTCTTCCCTTAAATGTTCATATTTAAAAATTAAATTTAAAATCTCTTCTAACGTTTTATTAACAATCACATGAATATTGTATCGTAGCACTTGAACTTATGGTTATTTGAATCCACTCTCCCAAGGTTTGTAATTTTAGTAAAACATCTCTCTAGAAATTTTGAAAAAACAAAATTGCATTTTCAAACAAAAACACATAAACTAACATAAATGACAATAATCCCATCATTTTAAAAGTCATGTTCTAAAAAAAAAGAAAAAAAAGAAAAGCCAAAATTGAAATTTTGATACTCTATTCAATTGTATACCAAATACCTTAATTTAGTAAATAATAAAATCATATATAGTTTTAGAAAAGAAATAGGAGACCAAAACCTTATTTTGAGGCAACAATCAACAATTATAAATAGTATTGATAAACTTTATATTTAAGAATAGCTTTGCAAAAACTAAAATTTTTGGAATGAATATTTTAAAATAAAAAATATATAAGTTCAATTCTATCATTTCAATAATTAAAGAGAATATACTAATTTAAATATGAGAAAACAATGAATACAAATGATAAAAACATAGTTTTCAAAATGCATAAATTATTAGAAATAAGTAAAAGATCAAAATTAAAGTTCAAGTATATTTACTAAAGGAAAGAGTATAAATCAACTTTTATATGTTCGAAATATGGATCATTTTCTAAACACTAAGGAGGGTCATCTTTTAAAATTCCTAATTATGTAAAAGAATATTAGACCAGTATTTAAATCATGGGATTTAATAATATATAGAATATGTATTATTATTTATCTATGACAAAAAAGGCATCTGAAAAATAACTCCTTCTCATTCTTTTCCCTCAAAATGCATAATATATTATATTATTACAGATGAAATTTGCAATTGAACTTGAGACATCTATTTTATTATAAAATTACACAATTGTAAATTCTAAACCATGTATAATTATAGAAATTATAATTATTCTTTATATATAAAACTAATCTATACTCCTTATGTCATTGAAGGAACTATAAATTTTGAAATTTGATCTCATTCATTTCTTCTCTTTGTATAAGTAATTTATTATAATCAATTAGTTTTTTTTAAAAAATTATGCATTTTTTTTTCAAAAATAAAGGAATATTGTACTTTTTTCTTTAAATAAATTTCTATCAAATAAGGGGATTTGGTTGCCAAAGATTCACACCTCAAGGTGCAAATAACTCCTTAAACTTACTATGCATGATTTAACATAGTAAATTTTAAGGCTAAATTTGTTAATTGAATTTCTTATTTGCACCTGAATTTACATATAGTTAAGAATAACTTGACTTTTATTGTATATGTCAAAATTATTACATATTAAATGAAGTTCTTTTAATTTTTCTTCTTACAGTGGCATACATACACTTTTAGACATTAAATTACTACATAGTGACTTTCTCTTATTCTATCTAATCTTTTTTTTTTCTCAATACATAAAACTTAAGTTTAAAATCTCTTCTAAGTTTTATTAACAATCATATGAATATTATTATCATAACACTTGAACTTAAGATTATTTGAATCCACCTTTCTAGAGGTTCGCAATTTTAGTATAACATATCTCTAGTCCTATGTTGTTAAAAATTCCAAAAACAAAATTGTATTTAAAAACAAAAGAACATAACCTAACATGTATGACAATAATCCATCATTTTAATTAAAAGGTAGGTCTAAAATAAAACTAAAAAAAAAAGAGATAAGCCAAAATTCAAGTTTTGAAACTCTCTTCGATTGAATACTAAATACCTTAATTTAGTAAATAATCAAATTATGTATAGTTTTGAAAAAAAAATAAGAGATAAAATTTTAATTTTGAGGCAATCATCAATAATTTTAGATTTTAAAACTCTCTTTGATTGTATACCAATTATCTTAATTTAATATATAATAAAACTATATATGTAGTTTTAAAAAGAATTAGGAGACCAAAATTTTAATTTTGAGGTAATCATTAATTATTATGAATCATATTGATTAACTTTTATGTTTGAGACAAGAACTAAAGTTTTTAAATGAATATTTTAAACTAAAAATTAACTTAAATTAAATTCTATCTTTTTGAATATTTAAAGAGAACATGCAAATTCAGATATGAGAAAAAAATGAATACTAAGGGAAAAAATTTAGTTTTTGAAATGGATAATAAAAGATCAAAATTGAAGTACAATGAAGGAAAGAATATAAATCACTCTTATATGTTTGAAATATATATTATTTAAAAACACTAATTGAGGGTCATCTTTTAAAATGCACAATTATGCAAAGATTTTTACCAAAATTTAAAGTACGAGGTTTAATAGTATACAGAATACGCATTATTATTTATC
The DNA here is from genome assembly GCA_019321725.1 of Paulownia fortunei. NCBI lineage: Eukaryota > Viridiplantae > Streptophyta > Magnoliopsida > Lamiales > Paulowniaceae > Paulownia > Paulownia fortunei. Next base: position 14,435,126 of record CM033114.1, read on the forward strand.
TAAGAAAAAAATGCATCTGAAAATAACTCATTTTGATTTTTTTTTCTTAAAAGTGTACAATTTATTATACTATTAAAAACATGGCATTTGCAATTGAAGTTGAGTCTTTCATCTTACTACAAAAAATACAAAATTTTAAATTTATGAACCATGTATAATTATAAAAAATTTAATTACTTTTTATATAAAAGAATTCATCTATACACTTTATGTCGTTGAAGAGACTACAAAATTTAAAATATGATCATATTCAATTCAATTTTTTTATAAAATTATTTACTATAAAAGATAACTACCAATTACTTTTTTAAAAGTTGCACCTTTTTTTTTTAAAATAAAGGGATAAGGTACTTTGATCGTTAAATAAATTTCTCTTAGAATTTTTTATCAAACATGGAGATGTAGTTGCCAAAGATTCAAACCTTGGGTGCAAATAACCTCTTAAACTTATTATTCATAATTTAAGTTTAATAAAGATAAATATCATATTGGTACCATAATTTTTACAATTTTTAAGGGTGTTATTTTTAAGAATCACTTGAGTTTTACTGTAAATATCAAATTGCTACATATTAAATAAAAGTATTTTAATTCTTATTCTAAATTTCTTACAATAACATTCATAATATTTTTATTCTATTTACTTTTAATTGCTATTTCGATTTTTTAGGTTATGCTTCAGTTGGTTAAATCAAATTTTATCTATTGATAGCATAGATTTAACATACTTCTTTTTTAAAACCTTTTCAGACTTTTCATCCTATTGATAAAGGCCTAAATAAAACAAAATATGCTAGGAAAATACAATTAAAATAAAGTAAATGATTATCTTGTCCTCTCTACTCTTTCTATTAAACTTTCACATTAAAAACTAATTTTAAAATCCTCATCTCATTAATTAAAAAAATATAGCTCTCATATATGCCTATTTTAATTTTTAACTTTTTATATGAGTATAAACATTTATATTCTTTTTATTATATTTGTTATTATTCAATCTTATGTTTACATTGTCATAATTATAGAATTTATTTAATCAAAAAAATGTATCATAGCAAAATAATTGAATTGATTAATATAAATTAGGATGCAAAAGGTTAAAGGATATATCCATCACTATAAAAACAATTAGAAAAAGATTAATGGAAAAACTTAGATACCAATTACTTTTTATTTTGCATCAAAGCTCATAGAATTCACTTTTATTTTAATTTTTTATTTCAATTGTAAATTCATTTTTTTATTTTTTCTCTAGAATTATGGTAGAAATATATCAAATTGTTGAGAAAATATCCTATATCAATATAGAGTTGTGCATAATATTCAGCTTTATACAACCATAATTTTCTCATATGAATTTCTCTATATATATTTATGAGATATGGTTGAAAAGCTTTCGTAATCTAATTTAAAATGAAATTGATTTTATTTGAAAATTCAAAGTATTCAAAAAGTTATGATTGAAAAAAAATAGACTTCCAGTTTTTTGAAAAAGAATTATGTATGTAAAAGGACACTTGAAATTACATTCAATTTTTATTATTAAAAATATTTAAAGTTCAATTATACCCTCCTTTTTGTCTATTTAATACTTATTTATTAGGGTTATAATAGGTATCTCAAAAATTACAAGAAATTATTTGAGTCATTCATATTTTTATAGATATTTTAATTTAAAATAAAGAGATAAGGTACTTTGATCGATAAATAAATTTATCTTACAATTTTTTTATCAAACATAGGGATGTGGTTACCAAAGATTCAAACCTCAAGGTGTAAATTGTTATAGTAGGATGCCCAATGCCCCAATTAGTTGGGTGTATTATATTCTTTTGCTTTTATAAAGACAATCTTATTGAAAATCATATTAATAAAAAGGCATTTTCTTTATCTTATGTCTTGCATTTTTTTATTTCTGTACATTAGATAAAGTTTTTAGACCAAATTTAGCTACGGGGCGTGGTTGCGCATATGATGGTGATAATGAAATATGCCTCTAAGGCTTTGGTCTTAAATAAGTTCCAAGTCGAGAGCTTTTTGAGATGGGACATCAAATAACTTAGTAAGACTCGTACATATAATGCATGCTCGTGAGACAAGGATGTCACATTCTATTAACATTAGCATAGAGACGTAAGTGCATGTATGTGGGTGCTTGTTAGGAAACAAGTACACCGAATATGGCCCACAAGAAATTTTTAGTTGGAGGCTTTGCTCATCGAAATAAGAATTTCTGTGTTGCGATAGTACACGACTAGTTCTCAGACTTGAGGCACGATGGTAGCCTTGTGTACATCATGCAGCACTTTGATATATCTTCTGATTGCTTGACAATCACAAAAGGGGGTATGTTGGGTATTGCACTGGTGTGAATGGAGGTTTGTCAGTGGCCAATATAGAATTCGACACTTGTCTTTTTAAACAAGGGAATCTCTTATGTTTTCATAGTTCGTGATTCAAAGACCTTGGTCAAGGCAGTATGAATTGTGATTCATCAAGAATCATTAGAACTTAAAATGTGATCACAGTTATAATCCATGCCCTACATTCAATCAGGAGATTAGCTGTCGAAATGATCGTACGTGTATGGTACTCGCAACTGAAATAGGTTTACTCGCTATTTCACCTAAGACTAGTTTGCCATGATTACTTGTTAGGTATTTTCATAGATAGTGAGGTTCTTGAAATTAAGGAGTTGAATCCAAACGGATTAATTAATTAGAATAATTATTATTTATAAGTTGCAAATGTTGTAAACCCACTACTAGCTTATGAGTGAACCTAAAAGGGTCACACATCTTTATGGAAAGTAACATTTCTAATTTTAGATTTTATCCAATGGTTTGAAATTAATTAATTAATACTGATCAATTAATTAATTAAGGGTTCTATTTAATTTAATGGTTAAATTAAATTATTCAATTAAGTAATTGGATCATTTAATTGGACCTAATTTGATTAGGAAGGTCAATTGGAGTAAATTAAATTAATCAATTGAATTGATTAAATTAGGATTTAATCAATTGAATTGATTTGGAAATTTTTGAGTTCAAGCCCAAAATAAATATAGATCACTTAAAAAGTCCACTAAAGTATGAAGTGAATAAATTAAATAAATATGATTTATTTAATTAACATATTTATAGATAAATAAATATAAGTGACCAATTTTATGGGATAAAATAGGCCACTAAGATTTAATTTATGTATAAATATAATTATAGTATATATATATGATATATATCTATCTTGATATTATTTGAAAAGTTCAAATTAATATCAACAATGTATGTAAATAATTTTGATAATTAATGTAGTCTCAAATTAATCCATATACAATAGGAGAGAGAAA
>CM033114.1:14438577-14504900 GCA_019321725.1 Paulownia fortunei
AAAAACATAGGCTACAAGTTACTACTACTATTAAAGGACGGCTCTTAGATATGATTCGGTAATTTGACCATATCTCTCTCATCTGACAACCAAATTTGACAAATAGTATATGAAAATTTATTAGAACCAAAATATCTACAATGTTTGTTCTTTATGCATCATCAACTCTAGCTGTAATTGACCTAAAAATGTAATTTATTCTGATAGGTAAATTTTTTGGCAACTAACATACCACTTGATTAATTCTTCCCTTATTTGTTTGGCCTCTAGCATACTACAAGTACTATAAATAGGCCCTTATTAAGCTTGTTAGAGGGGAGGGGGGTTGAGAGTTTCTTTAGCCTAAGTTTTCTAATATATATGTTTTCAAGTAATATAAATTTTCTAGTAGTAATAGAAATGTATTCTCTAGTTTCTCTTTTAGTTTTAGTCTTTCCTACTTTTGTTATGTCTTTCTAAATTTCATTTTGTTGAGGAAAAAGGATGAACCTCTTAATGGAGGAAGAGAAACGGTTATAAGGGTAGAAAATATTTAAGTATGTTGTATTATTATTTTGATTTTTGATCTAAATCCTACTAGTTTTGTAGTGATTTTTGATTTATTTATCTCCAATGACACAACAATACTTGGGTGCTTATTGTACAATTTTACCCCACCGACTGCTAATGTGAAACCTTGATTTGTTGTTGACAAAAATGTACATAAATGCTTGATCCCATAAATAAGTATTGGCGTTAAGAGATAATTTGCAAATAGTAAGACAATATCATAATTAACCTATTGCATGAGCTATTTGATAATATCTTTCCATTAGAACCTTCATTATGTATGGATTCCAATTGTGGCAATTAAAAGAGTAAAATGAATAAATAATTGTTTATCTATCCAAAACTAAAGAGTGGATCCCTATCCTTCATACTTTTATTACTTTAATTTTTCTTTTGTTACAGCACATATTTTATTTTTATATATTCCGAATTACATAAACTCTATCTTTTTAGAAATATAAACTTGAATTCTTTAAACAACTATCCACCTCAGACTAACGAGAAATTTATTACTTAACACAACCTTCACTTGGGTTTGCAACCTAAAAATTGTAGCACTTGTCGGTAGAGGAGTATCAAGGATGTAGGATCTCTTCTCAGATTACAAAACAATCTTGAGGTTCCTAAGCCAATCAACAAAATTCGGTCCAATTAATTTATTAGTGTCCACAACTGATGCAAGTGGATTTTTGACCCCTTTTTTAGACAATCTACAAAAAACAAAATGAGGCAGAACATATTCATTCATAACAATCTTCAAAATATATTCATTCATGAAAAGTCTTTACTTATAAATGTCTCCCACTATTTTATTCGAATTCAATTACCCCTAATGACATTTTGGAAAATTTTACTTTCTCGTCGGCTTGAGGCCCAATCAATATGTTGTTTGCCCCAATTTTATGAGCCAATAAAAATATTGACAGGTGGTTAAATTTTAACGATTATATCTGTATACAATCCTTAAGATATTTTATCTTAAGATGGAGCATTAAAATGTTCCACGACTTATGGCCAACATAGAGATGAGTCCATCTCATGGGCATCGCTATTTCCATAACAAAATCATTGCACGACTCATTGCCAATGACTAAGTAAGGTAGCATTATCATGTCATCTACTTTTGATGGTAGGCATGGATTATTAGATCCAACCCAATTTTATCCATATTTACTTGAAATTGAAATTTTAAAAATTCTTTTACTTAATTTTTAATTCAAGTGGGTTATTATTTTTAACCAAGACCTCATCAATTTTATTTTAGTTTATTTAATGTGTTTGTATTTAATAGATAGCAAGCATATCATTGAAAACATTAAATAAATCTAATGCATGTATCTATTACATACAAAACTGGATGATCATGGGTCAATCCTATGCGATTGAATTGAGCCAAAAATGCATCTAGACCAATCTAAAGGTGATAAAATGAAACATAAACTATTTCTGTTATATGAATATATTCTATACATTCATGGGCCTTCTCTTAATTCTTTGTCTTGTCCACCAAAAACATAAAGAAAAACCTCACTCTATGCTACTCTCATTTCAAAAATGTAAAGTACATATAAGAAAAAAATAAGAGACTCACCGATCCTATTTTAAAACCCAAAAATATAGAAATTCAATCACATTGTCAAATGGCTCCATGTTCATCCCATATATGCCCATAAACATATCTCATGAATTTATTAAAGCATCTACATTTACCATCCATTTAAAATTACAATTTCATAACTTGGGATAAAATCTTGATTTTTCATGTAAAATCTATTTTTAAAGCATAAAATTAATAATTAATTAAAAATCCAAAAAAGCAAATTTTGCAACCTAATACGATGGGGCAGTAGGCTAACCCACGATGACACGATATGTCCAGGCAGCATGCATGCTGCCCAGCCCCATGCAGCACCTAGTGCGCTCGACCCGCGTGCAAGCAGGATATGATGTGCGCGCCCGCATAACACGTACGTGCAACCCTTGTGCGCACGCCCATCTTACACATCGAATGTGCAGCCTGCCCAGAAGGTAACATGTGTGTGTTGGGCCTTGTATAGTAGTCACTCGTTGTGCCTGGGCTAAGCACTGTCGGCATGCAGTGCACATGTGCAGCAGCCCGCATACACGCACAACCGGCGGCAGCTCCTGCCCTTGGCTGATGGTGATTATTTTGAACATGTTGCTCGTTATTTTTACATCGTATCTTTAATTTAAATATGAAATAAAATTGTAGAATTATTTTATCCCAATTAAAAACATAATTTATAAATAAAATTTGATAATTAAATTCAACACGTATAAAATATATCCCAATTAAAATTGCGTAAATCGTGGCTCTAATACCACCATTGGGTTCATTTAACCACGAGGTGTGCACAACAGAAATAATAAATTTTTTAAACAATTCATGCTATAACAATTATAACAACACCCCCAGGTTCGATGTGATATTATCTATTTCGCAGTCCAATTAGTTTTATTCATGAAACAAAAGAGATTAATTCTTACCTTTTAAAGCAATTCGATTGATGTAGGGTTTGAAACAATCTATTGTTAGGCCCTTTCTAAATTTTGGTTCACAAAGATCCAAGCGTCTTTCCTATAAAGCAGTCCACACTTTGAGTAAGAATATGAAATAAGAATTCCGCTAGCAATTCTTATTCCTTTACTAACCTAGTTTTTAGAGTCTATGTAGTGAGTATTAATTCTTAATATCAACATGTGATAAATGAATTAAAATACATTTTACAAAAATGTGGAATTATTTTTGTGTTAGAAGAAAAGATGGAGAAGAGAAACTATTTTCTCTATCTTGGAGTGACGATTGTAAGTCTGAAGAGAGTGTCACCACTCTCAAACTTTCGGCCCTCTTCTTTTATACTTGGGCCAAAAATTCCAAGAGTCCCCTCTTTGTATTTGCAACCTCTTGTTTTACTTGTTGTAGGATTTTTGGTTGATCATAAGATTTCCCAAAAATCGCCAACTCTATCTCTTCTTATCTTCCTAAGATATGAAGAGATAATTATTATCTAATCTAATTAGATAATTCTAAGAACCTTCCATTCATAGATATCCATCTTTATTCTAAAAACTCTTATGGGCCTCCACTAATAGCCATCTTTAAATTGAACTTGGACTTTAATTAAATTTCATAATTAATCCAATTAATTGTTTAAGAAAAAATTTATTTAATTAATTCCATCTAGCCCACCTAATCAAATTAAAATCAATTAAATAAACTAATTATTCAACTAAGTAAATTAATTTATTGTCAACATAATTAATTAATCCAATTAATTAATTGTTCTACTCCAGTTGGGCATCCTAATCTCATTAGATCTAATTAAATTATTAAATTATTCAATTAAATAATTAATTCAACTCCTTGAATTAATTTAAGCTCCAACTAATTAATCTATATTAATTAATTGAATCTAACTTCTTGGATCAATTCATAAGTTAGAAATATTCTATCCCAAATCGTGTGTGACCCTTTAGGTTCATAACTAAGCTAGCAGTAGTCTTGAAAATATTTACAACTTATGAATAATAATTATTTTTATTAATTAATCCAATTAACTAATCTACTTGGAATTATATCCTTAATTCCAAGAACCTCACAACTCATGGAAAACACCTAACATGTGTATCATGCTACATAGTCTTAAGTGAAATAACGAGTAAGCCTATTTCAATTATGGGTACCATACACATAAGGTCATTTCATTAACTAATCTCCTAATCGAGTGTAGGGCATGGATTATAAGTTGAAACCCTGAATGACATAATAACTATAATTCCATTTCAAGTTGTAATAACTCATGATAGGTTGTTAGAAAACCCCGTCTAACATTCATCCCGCCTTGATCGAGGACTTCTGAGTCATAAACTATAAAAACATTGGAGATTCACTTGTTCTGCTAGACAAGTGATGGATCATTTGTTGGCTACTCACTAACCTTCGCACATGGCAATACAATATCCAACAAATCCCCTTTGTGATTGATAGATAATCAGAAGATACATCAAGATGAAACATGACGTGTATAAGGCTACTATAGTGCCTTAAGTCTGAGGATAAATCATGTACTATCATAATATGAAAATTATTATTTCCAACGGGCATGTTCAATGTACTTATTCTCTAACAAGCACCTACATACATGCACAAGCATCACTATACCAATATCTATGGAGTGAGACATCCTCTTTATGCGATCATGCATCGCATGCGTGAGTCTATTGGTTATTCGATGTCCTATCCCAAAAAGCCTTCAACTCAGAACTAATTTAAAACCAAAATCTTAGAGACATGTTCCATGATTTCCATTAAATATGTGACCATGCCTCGTAGCTAAATTTAGTCTAAGGACTATCTAATTAACAAAAGTAATTAAAGATAAAAAAAAATACCTATTTTAATAATATAATTTGAAAAAGGTCGTTTTATAAATACAAGAGTATAATAGATGCCCAATCTAATTGGTGCGTCGGACAATAATCTTAACACCTTGTGCAGGACGTGTTGCACTTTGATGTATTTTTCAATTGCAAGACAATCACAAGAGTTTATGTTGGGTATAACATCTTCAAATATGGAGGTTAATGAGTGACCAACAAATGTCACCTATCTAGATGAATAGGTAAATCTTCTATATGTTCCACTATACTTGAATAAAAATCTTTAGCCAAGGTTGGATAAATATTAGACTAGGGGTTTCTAATTGTTCATCCTCAAGTCAAGCTACTAGGAATGGATACATAGTTATTGAGATATTAGGATTGCGCTAATAATCTATGCCGTAGGCTTAATTTGGAGAATAGTTGATGGAAGGACCACACTTGCATGGTTTGTAATTGGAATTGTTCGCACTTCATCTCAAACTAGGAGTCATGATGCACTGCTAGGTGTTTCCCATGACCTGTGGGTTCTTGAAATTATTGGCTTAATTTTAAGAGGATTAATTAATTAGATTAATTAGAATAAATAATTTATTCAAGTAAGTCAGAAGAGTTGTGGGCCTATGACTAACTTAGACTGAACCTAAAGGTTCACACACTGAGTTGGAAAGAGTACACTTCTAACTAGAATACTTCCAAGGTTTGGATCAAATTAATTTATAAAGAATAATTAATTTGGGCTCAAATTGATGCAAGGAGTTAAATTAATTTATCCAACTAAAATAACACAATTATTTAATTGGACATAATAAGATTAGGAATTTAGCCCATGTTAAGCTAATTAATCAATTGATATGATCTATTAATTAAGTAGGGTATACATTAATTTAAGGATTTAAATTAATTTATCTAGTTAAATATTAGGGTTATTTAATTGGACATATTATGATTAGAAGCCCTACATGTGATCAAGTTAATTAATTAATATGATCAATTAATTAACTTGGGCATATTAACTAATAAGATTAATAGGTTCTAACATAATTAGAAAGCCTAAGTGGAGCTAATTATTTAATTAATTGGATTAATTAATTAAGTTTGACTTTTAAATGATGGGGATCAACTAATTGAACTTAATTAAATTAATTAAAGTCCAAGCCCAAGCTAATAGGCTCATAGGAGGCCTATTAGGAAGTTTAATTACAAGAATTAAACTTATCTTAGAGTTTGATGGAAATAAAGAATCAAATAAGGAAGGAAGAAAGTGGAAACTTAGTGGGACTAGGGTCTGAGGAGTCCTATATAAGGACTCCCCCATATGGCCGAAAATATGCTAAAACAAGAGAGAGAAATGAATCAGATAGAGTTTGAGAAATCCACCCCTTTTGTCTTCTTCGTTTGATACATTTCCTTTATCTAAATGTTCTACCTTTTGATCGTGGTTCAATTCCTTTATTCACTAGTTGAATTAAGAATTGAACTCCATATATTCTAGAGTAAAATAAGCTTCTTGATCTACTAGCATGGATTTAATTAGTGTGAAGATCTCCAATGTGTATGCATAGAAGGTAATACTTGGGACTTTAAGCAAACGATTTTCAACAAGAGGGGTATGAAATCAAGATATTTCATAGATGGATTCAAGATTCACAAAGCAGTTTGTAGAGAGAGAATAATTTGGATCATTTCATGTATCTTCTTCAGTTAGAGTGCAAATCAAGATAAAGGTTTTTGAAAACCTTCCTGCTATAGGTATTAGAAAATGCATAATTGAGTAATCATGAATGGATCAAGGATTTTGTTTGCATTACATATGATGTATTTATATTTCTTATTTGACAAATTTAAAATTCTACTCATATATGCTTCCCTAGACCACAGCGAATGCACTTGGGGTATCAAAGCCAAGGTTCGTGTGTTTCTGATAGCAAGGTTGTCTAGTCAGGGCCTACGCATAGCCACGTGAGTAAAAAGGGCAAAATGTTTTTTGCCTGTTTAGGGCTTCTACCATCTGATTTTAAGGACCCCAAATGTAACACCCCCCTTTCCTACACAACCATATATATTGTATAATTTGACATGATAGAACCTGTGTGCATGCATGGAATATTTTTTTTAACATTTTAAGAAAAGCTAAATCACTTCTTACATACACAACCCTATTTAAAATAGAAGGATCAATATTTATATAAAAACACAACACCCACAACGACCACAATATTTACATACTTAACTACAGTAAAGTTTTAAAAGAGAAATATAGTACCAATCTAAAAACATAATACACCAGACTCAAAAATAACAAGCCAACAAAATAGCTCAACAGGTCGTCATCCATGTACACACTCCCTCAAACACTGCATGAGCTCCAACAGCCGACTAGCCCCAAAGATGCTTCAAGTATCATCGTACTCACCTACAATGCATAAACTATATGAGCTAACGCTCAGCAAGTAAAGATTATGCATGTCAAAGAATAATCCACAATATCAAGTCATGCAACTCAAAATGCTATGCTCACAATGCAATTTTATGCATCAAAATATTTCTCTCAAAATCATTTCTTTCTTGGGCCCCTGACCAACGCTACTATCTCATGCACCGGAAAAGAGCTCTGTATACCGCCATAATCCAATGGCCAATAATCATATAAGCATGCAAATCCATGCATACTCATACGCATGCAAATCCATGCACGCGAACCTGCAAATCCATGCATAACACCATGCAAATCCATGCATGCTTCGGTACACTAGTAGTGGTCAACAAAACATTTTCCTTTCTCTGAATCATGCCGTGCAATGCAAGATTTATCACAATGCTAGTATATGATGCATGCACGTGCTAATGACAATGCCATGTATGTATGCTCAATGGAGAGCCCTCTACTATGCACATATGATTTATGATATTACATATAATTCACACATCTACTATGTCTATGCATTGTAGTTGCAAATGAATCTTTACTTACCTTTCACTTGGTTGGTGGCTTAGTCTAAATTTGTTTAGTATTCCTCTCCAACCTTAGATGTAAAATAGCCTGTAATATTACCCAACATCAAGCACCATTCCCAATTTGGCAAGTTGAAAGCACAAAATCTCATACTAGACCTTAAACACCAAGCTATAAGCTAACAATCAAGCTTTCACAAACTAGAACCCATATAAGCCCCTCAAATACCTCAATTTCTCATCTTAAATACATGAAAACATCATGTAATTGAAGTATTATAACTCTAATAGCATGTACCTAATGTTAACACTCAATAGCAACATGTCTAGGTTGAAACATGCTAAGTGATCAAATGTGGCAGATTCACATTTTCATATTTTCTTGCTGTCAAGTTTAGTTGCATGATAATTTTAACATCCCTAAACATATCCAATCACTCCAAAATTTTTACCACACTTATATAACATGTATATAAATGTAACCATATCATAGAATTGCTAAAAATCATGGATATAGCTTCCCAAGTTCAGCTCTCTTCACGACATACTGAAACAGATTATTTCCTACCGTGACAGTTTTGCACACTTCATGACATTAATGGTTTTGGCACCCTTAAGTATATCAATCACTCCAACATTTTCACCATACTTAGATAACATATATAATGAGACAAAAAGGTCATATTATTACCAAAAATAATCCATTTAGCTCCCTTAATTCAGTTTCCTTCACAGCACACCAAAACAGATTTTGCTATTTGGCAGTTTGAGTGTTTCTCCAATATCATTCTCTATTTCAATTTCCAACTCATAAAAATTCATTCCAATACTCTTAACTCATATATGGTCATGTAAATGGTAATAATCATAGGTTTTTTCAACATACCATACACTTTTGAAGTCTAAAACACAAGAAAACAGTAAGATGACAGTTTCTGCCACAAGTATTTCCTATTAAGTGTTTGTGATCAAAACCCTTTCTTGTGCACCAAAGTCTAACTAAAAACTTCCTAACACTTTTATAAGAGATATTGAAAGCTTATATAAGCCATAAAACCATTCATAATAATCTGAAAAACCAAGGCAAAACATAGATAAGTGTTACCTATGCAGATTTTGAGGCTAACTTGATGGTAATCACTTCTTCTTTGCTTTTCTTGCTTTTATTTCAACTTGGAATCAATTTGGATCACATGGAGACCTAAGGTGTGTGTTTGGAAGATGAAAATGGCTGAAATGAGGGTCTGGTCGTTGCTTAAGGGTGAAGGTTTGAGGTGTTAGCTTGAGATGTTAGTTTAAGCTTAATAAGAAAGCACGAGGTGGCAAGTAAATAGCAAATCTGATTTTTCTCCTTATCTTGCAGCCCTAATCTTGTGTGTCTCATCTATTTTTATTTGGTTGCAACCTATCTTAATCACCATTCATTCCCATAGGTAATTCCTATGTCCGTTCATTCGATCTCCAAACCGATTCGCATCCGATTCTTAAAGAATTATCTAATTGCATTTCTAAAATCATATGCACATAAGGGCCTTGTAATATGACACTTAATTCATATTATATCATGTCCAATATCCCAAGTATGCTAATTTACAAATATATACTTTTGAAATAACTTGATCAAATCAAATTAAACCGTATAAGGTTACTAGTAACACTTTTAGCACTTCCAAAATTATAACCTATATATCCCATCTATATCTAATATTGATCCACCTCATTTTCTTCTTATTTCAATATAAAATCAACTACTTAGATTAAGAAATTCAATAACTAATATCGTGCAAGAGCTTCAGAATTAAGTTTAATATTCAAGAATGTCGTACAAAATGAAATAAATTATGCAATGTCAATAGAAATGCAAATAGCATATAAAATTAACATGTAATGCATGAATCATATTTAGCCATGTGAGTAGTAGAAGCTCGGGTATCACATCCTCCCCTCCTTATAAAAATTCGTCCCCGAAATTTCACTTACCGAAAAGTTCAGGATACTTAGTTCTCATTTCATCCTCCCTTTCCCAAGTGGCCTCTTCTACTAATTGGTTTCTCCATAACACTTTAACCAATGGAATCTGTTTATTTCTTAGCTGCTTCACTTCTCGTAATAAAATCTGTACAGGTTTTTCTTCGTAGCTCAAATCTGTCTTTAATTCCACTAGTTCATTCTTCAGAATGTGAGAAGGATTAGCAATATATTTCCTCAGCATAGACACATGAAATACATTGTGTATTTGGGACATAGATGTTGGCAGATCTAGTAGTAAGAAACATCACCAATTCTTTCAATCACCAAGAATGGGCAATGTATCTAGGACTTAATTTTCTTTCTTTCCAAACCGCATGATGCCCTTCATTGGTGCTACTTTCAAAAAACACTTGATCTCCTATCGCAAACTCCAACGCCCTTCTTCGTCGATCTGCATAACTTTTCTGTCGATTTTGGGCAGTTTGCATTCTTTGTCGAATCTGTAACACGGCTTCTTCTGTCATCTCTCTAATCATATCTGGGCCCAAAAAGTTTTTTCTCACCAACTTCATCCCAGTGTATCGGAGACTTACATTTTCTGCCATACATGCTTCATAGGGAGCCATCCAATGCTAGTCTGATAGCTGTTGTTGTACGAAAACTCCACCAAAGATGAGGAATTTACTCCACTGACCTTGGAATCTAATACACAGGCTCTGAGCATATCCTCCAACGTCTGTATTGTTCGTTCAGATTGCCCATCCGTTTGAGGATGATATGCGTACTAAATGATAATTGTGTTCCCAAAGCTTTGTGTAACTCCTCCAAAAAGTAGACAAAAATTTGAATCTCTATCAGAAACAATAGACAATGGCACACCATGAAGTCTGACAATCTCTGAATGTATAATTGGGCATAGCGATCCATGGAATAGGTAGAACATATGGGAAGAAAATGAGCAGACTTGGTCAATCTATCGACGATACCCAAATAGCATCATGACTCTTAGTAGTCTTTGGCAAACCAGTTACGAAATCCATGTGTGATCCTTTCCCATTTCCATTCTGGAATAAGTAGAGGTTGTAAAGTCCCTGCGGGTCTTTGATGTTCGGCTTTTATTTGCTGACATGTTAAACATTGCTCCACATGCTGGGCGATGTTCTTTTTCATACCCGGCCCACCAGTAATGCGATTTCAAGTCTCTATACATCTTAGTAGCCCCTGGATGTACTGAATAAGGGGTTGAATTGTGCCTCTTTTAAAATGTCTTCCCGAATGTTATCAATATTTGGCACACAAAACCGCCCTCTAAATTGTAAAATATCATCCTGAGTTATCTTAAATTCAGTAGACTTCCCTGCAGCAACATATTTTCTCATATTGATGAGATATTCATCATCTCGTTGTCCCTGTTTGATCCTATCAATTAGCGTAGGCTGAAGCGTCAGGGCTGCCAACTTTGCCTCTATTACTCCTGTCTGTAAAATCTCTATATCATTTTCTGCAAATCATTCAGTTCCAATTTCTGAATTAAAGCCATAGCCATTGTACTTTGTGTGGATTTTCGGCTCAATGCATCAGCTACAACGTTGGCTTTACCTGGGTGGTAATTGATCACACAATCATAATCTTTTACCAGTTCTAGCCATCTTCGCTGCCGCATATTCAACTCTTTCTGTGTGAAGAAGTATTTGAGGCTCTTGTGATCAGTAAAGATCTCGCACCGTTCACCATATAAATAGTGCCTCCATATTTTAAGTGCAAATACTACAGCAGCAAGTTCCAAGTGCGTGGGGTAATTTTTCGTACTCTTTAAGTTGTCTGGATGCATACGCAATTACTTTGCCATTCTGCATCAGTACACATCCTAATCCATTCTTCGATGCGTCACTGTAAATTACGAATTCCTGTAGTACCTGATGAATTGAGAGAATAGGTGCTGAAGTCAGCCTCTTTTTCAGCTCCTGGAAACTTCGCTCACACATATCTGTCCATCTAAACATCACCCCTTTTCTGGTTAATTGTGTCAATGCATTGCAATCTTGGAGAACCCCTCCACAAATCTTCGGTAATATCCAGCTAAACCCAAAAAACTGCGCACCTCTGAAGGATTAGTAGGTTGCATCCAGTTGTTGATAGCTTCAACTTTACTTGGATCTACTGATATTCCAGCTCCTGATATAACATGTCCCAAGAATACCACACGATCCAACCAGAACTCGCATTTCTTGAATTTGCGTACAACTGCTTCACTTTCAGGACCTCTAGTACTTGTGTTAAATGTGCGGCATGTTCTTCTTTAGTTCTGGAGTAAACTAGAAATGTCATCTATGAACACAATAACAAATTTATCCAGAAATTCTTTAAACACTCTGTTCATTAGATCCATGAATGCTGCTGGAGCGTTAGTCAATCCAAATGGCATCACCAAAAATTCATAGTGCCCATATCTTGTACTAAATGCCGTCTTGGATATCCTCTTCCTTTATTTTCAATTGATGGTACCCAGAGCGTAGTCAATCTTTGAAAATATTGGGCACACCTGAAGCTGTCAAATAAATCATCGATTCTGGGTAACGGATACTTATTCTTATTGTGACCCTGTTCAACTCTCGATAATCGATGCACAGTCTCATGGTGCCATCCTTCTTACGTACAAATAGAACTGGTGCTCCCCAAGGTGAAAAGCTCGGTCTGATGAATCCCTTGTCCAACAAGTCTTGTAATTGTACTTTCAATTCTTTTAACTCCAATGGAGCCATTCTGTAGGGAGTTTTTGAGATTGAAGATGTTCCTGGTTGTATGTCAATAACAAACTTTATTTCACGATCTGGTGGCAGTCCCGGAAGATCATCTGGGAATACTTCAGTATATTCCCGTACACTGGTATTTCACTCAGAGTTGGTGGGTGTTGTTCCTCAATGTTCATGACACTCACCAAGTACCCTTCGCAACCATCATCGAGTAATCGTTGTGCTTTCACTGCTGAAATCATAGGAAATCTGAAATTTTTCACAATGCTGGCAAATGTGAAAGACTCTTTCCCAGAAAGTTGAAATGTCACCGTCTTTTTCTTACAGTTGATAGTAGCCCCATACTTTGACAACCAATCCATGCCCAAAATAACATCATAATCATTCATATCCAGTACAATCAAATCAGCATATAATTCTCTACCTTCAACAAGTATAGCACAAGCTCTCAAAATCCGATCGGTTTGTCTAGCATCTCCAGAGGGAACTGTTACACTATAACTGATTTCTGCTACATCTGGTATTCTACCCAGCCTCTTCACGTACTCAGTGGATGCAAATGAATGCGTGGCTCAAGAATCAAATAATACAAGTGTTGGAACACTAGAAATATAAAGTGTACCTGTTACCACCGATGGATTTGCTTCTGCATCCGCCCTGGTCATGGGAATACCTTGGCTGGTACATTCTTTTGGATGGTCTGATTTCTGTTTACCTGGGCAAAATTTAGCAATATGTCCTGGTATTCCACATCGAAAACACGTCTGTTTCTATATAGCAGCCTCCAGTATGTCGATTACCACATTTCTAACACACAGCTTCTGGCATTGGTGCTTTTCCTTGTTCAACCCGTGGCCTCTTATTTTGACCTTCTTGTTGTTGGCCTTGTTCTCCTTGAAATTTAAATCCCGGGTTGTATTTGGATCGGCTTCTGCATTTGAATGGCCTCTTTTGCCCCACAGTCCATCTCTTCCCTCTGTCTGAACTGCTGTCGAGCCTCATGTGCACGAACGATTCTCAATTCAGCCTGTTCTGCCCACCAACGCCTCTCAGCCCCTGTGAAAATGTTACCCCTTGAGTACCCGCCATATTCACATCCCGGTATAACTCTGGCCTCAAACCCTCCAGAAATCTCTCTACTTTCAATACTCAGTGCTGACCATGTGCGTAGCAAACCTGGACAGTTGTTCAAATTTACGAATATATTCCCAAACAGTCATCGCTCCTTGTCGCAGTTGTATAAACTCGTTCATCTTCATCATGCGAACTGGAGCTGTGAAATATTATTTCGGAATAACCCTTGAATCTATCCCAGCTCATGGTAGTAATGTCCTCTAATACTGCTAATCATGTCCCACCAATGCCTGCACTACCGAAGCGAAGCATGAAAGTTGCACACATTACTCTCTCCTCTACTGGCACCCTGCTGTACTGGAACATGTTCTCCAGGTCAACCAGTCCTCTGCAGCGGTAGGATCAATAGCATCCTCAAATGTTGGGATCCAGTCTCCGAAATCGTTCTCCAACCATATATATATAGTCTGCCCGCTGTGGTTTACCTCCACCCGTGGTCTCATCATTATCCCTCTGCCGAATCAATTGTTGAATCTGTTCGGACTGTCGTTCAATCAGTTCTGTTAACCGATTAATCATGGTATCTCGATCATTAACCAGGATGGTGTCTCATTCCTCTGTGCTCTGGCACCACCACTGCTCTCACCACGAGTTCTCACCATTTTGTAGCGCTGTTTATATAAGTTTGACAACATATGGCCAATATAATTTATGAAAATATGAAATGCAATATATGATAATATAAAACTTACTGGCATGGCTGCGCTCTGCAAGTTTCAAAGGTTTGTACATGGACAGTCTACAGAATCAAGACCTGGGCTTGATACCACTCTGTAACACCCCCCTTTCCTACACAACCATATATATTGTATAATTTGACATGATAGAACCTTGTGCATGCATGGAATATTTTTTTTTAACATTTTAAGAAAAGCTAAATCACTTCTTACATACACAACCCTATTTAAAATAGAAGGATCAATATTTATATAAAAACACAACACCCACAACGACCACAATATTTACATACTTAACTACAGTAAAGTTTTAAAAGAGAAATATAGTACCAATCTAAAAACATAATACACCAGACTCAAAATATAAAAAGCCAACAAAATAGCTCAACAGGTCGTCATCCATGTACACACTCCCTCAAACACCTGCATGAGCTCCAACAGCCGACTAGCCAGCCAAAGATGCTTCAAGTATCATCGTACTCACCTACAATGCATAAACTATATGAGCTAACGCTCAGCAAGTAAAGATTATGCATGTCAAAGAATAATCCACAATATCAAGTCATGCAACTCAAAATGCTATGCTCACAATGCAATTTTATGCATCAAAATATTTCTCTCAAAATCATTTCTTTCTTGGGCCCCTGACCAACGCTACTATCTCATGCACCGGAAAAGAGCTCTATACCGCCATAATCCAATGGCCAATAATCATATAAGCATGCAAATCCATGCATACTCATACGCATGCAAATCCATGCACGCGAACCTGCAAATCCATGCATAACACCATGCAAATCCATGCATGCTTCGGTACACTAGTAGTGGTCAAAAAACATTTTTCCTTTCTCTGAATCATGCCGTGCAATGCAAGATTTATCACAATGCTAGTATATGATGCATGCACGTGCTAATGACAATGCCATGTATGTATGCTCAATGGAGAGCCCTCTACTATGCACATATGATTTATGATATTACATATAATTCACACATCTACTATGTCTATGCATTGTAGTTGCAAATGAATCTTTACTTACCTTTCACTTGGTTGGTGGCTTAGTCTAAATTTGTTTAGTATTCCTCTCCAACCTTAGATGTAAAATAGCCTGTAATATTACCCAACATCAAGCACCATTCCCAATTTGGCAAGTTGAAAGCACAAAATCTCATACTAGACCTTAAACACCAAGCTATAAGCTAACAATCAAGCTTTCACAAACTAGAACCCAATATAGCCCCTCAAATACCTCAATTTCTCATCTTAAATACATGAAAACATCATGTAATTGAAGTATTATAACTCTAATAGCATGTACCTAATTGTTAACACTCAATAGCAACATGTCTAGGTTGAAACACTAAGTGATCAAATGTGGCAGATTCACATTTTCATATTTTCTTGCTGTCAAGTTTAGTTGCATGATAATTTTAATCCCTAAACATATCCAATCACTCCAAAATTTTTACCACACTTATATAACATGTATATAAATGTAACCATATCATAGAATTGCTAAAAATCATGGATATAGCTTCCCAAGTTCAGCTCTCTTCACGACATACTGAAACAGATTATTTCCTACCGTGACAGTTTTGCACACTTCATGACATTAATGGTTTTGGCACCCTTAAGTATATTCAATCACTCCAACATTTTCACCATACTTAGATAACATATATAATGAGACAAAAAGGTCATATTATTACCAAAAATAATCCATTTAGCTCCCTTAATTCAGTTTCCTTCACAGCACACCAAAACAGATTTTGCTATTTTGCAGTTTGAGTGTTTCTCCAATATCATTCTCTATTTCAATTCCAACTCATAAAAATTCATTCCAATACTCTTAACTCATATATGGTCATGTAAATGGTAATAATCATAGGTTTTATTCAACATACCATACACTTTTGAAGTCTAAAACACAAGAAAACAGTAAGATGACAGTTTCTGCCACAAGTATTTCCTATTAAGTGTTTGTGATCAAAAACCTTTCTTTTGCACCAAAGTCTAACTAAAAACTTCCTAACACTTTTATAAGAGATATTGAAAGCTTAATAAGCCATAAAACCATTCATAATAATCTGAAAACCAAAGGCAAAACCATAGATAAGTGTTACCTATGCAGATTTTGAGGCTAACTTGATGGTAATCACTTCTTCTTTGCTTTTCTTGCTTTTATTTCAACTTGGAATCAATTTGGATCACATGGAGACCTTAAGGTGTGTGTTTGGAAGATGAAAATGGCTGAAATGAGGGTCTGGTCGTTGCTTAAGGGTGAAGGGTTTGAGGTGTTAGCTTGAGATGTTAGTTTAAGCTTAATAAGAAAGCACGAGGTGGCAAGTAAATAGCAAATCTGATTTTCTCCCTTATCTTGCAGCCCTAATCTTGTGTGTCTCATCTATTTTTATTTGGTTGCAACTATCTTAATCACCATTCATTCCCATAGGTAATTCCTATGTCCGTTCATCATTCGATCTCCAAACCGATTCGCATCCGATTCTTAAAGAATTATCTAGTTTGCATTTCTAAAATCATATGCACATAAGGGCCTTGTAATATGACACTTAATTCATATTATATCATGTCCAATATCCCAAGTATGCTAATTTACAAATATATACTTTTGAAATAACTTGATCAAATCAAATTAAACCGTATAAGGTTACTAGTAACACTTTTAGCACTTCCAAAATTATAACCTATATATCCCATCTATATCTAATATTGATCCACCTCATTTTCTTCTTATTTCAATATAAAATCAACTACTTAGATTAAGAAATTCAATAACTAATATCGTGCAAGAGCTTCAGAATTAAGTTTAATATTCAAGAATGTCGTATAAAATGAAATAAATTATGCAATGTCAATAGAAATGCAAATAGCATATAAAATTAACATGTAATGCATGAATCATATTTAGCCATGTGAGTAGTAAGAAGCTCGGGTATCACACCAAAGCACTCTAAAGGTATGCTGGACCTGAGGAGTTATTTTTGGACAGAAAAAGTGCTGCTGGACAGAAGGAGGAGTCATTCTTGGGAGAAAGCATTCTTGGAGACAAGGAGAGCTTCAATCATTTCTTTTACTTCACAAATTGTGAATAATTTCCATGCTCTTTCTTATGTATTCTTGAAGTTATATTCATACATGATAAACTAAACATTTCTTTCTAAATGATTGCTACAACTGTAAGTTTGCAAACCCAAGTGCAGGTTGTATTAAGTAATAAATTTCTCATGAGTCCAAGGTCGATCCACAGGGAAGTTGTTTGAAAGAATTCAAGTTTATATTTCTAAAAAATTAGATTTATGTGAATAAAAAATATATGAACAATTAATGTATGCTGTAACTAAAGAAGAACCAAAATAATAAAAATATTGAGGATTAGGGATCCACTCTTAAGTTTTGGAGAGAGAAACAGTTATTTATTCTTTTTACCTCTATTAAATGCCACAATTGGAATCCATACATAATGAAGGTTCCAATGGAAAGATATTATCAAATAACTCATGCAATAAGTAATCATGATGTAACACCCCTTAACCTAACTACAGAGCCTAAACAAGCTGATACAGTTAAGTCAAGAAATATTAATTTTTCATTAATACTAAAGTTATGGTTTTAATTAAAGTTCTCATTTTTAGCCATAAGAGAAAGAACTTGAATCATTTTAAACACACCATATACATATATCAAAATTGATTACATCTGTTTACAAAACCATAATAGAGCGACTTATTTAAAAATAAAACAGAGTTTTCAAAATAAAGTACAAAACAGTTTGAAGCATGGCATATGAACAAATCTCTGTCCGACCGCTCTAGAGACTTAGTCAACCTCTAAACCTATACATTTCCACCTGCATCACATGAATCTAATGAACTAAAGGTTCAGTAAGGTGAAACTGATGCAATAGGAAATAACATATATGCACATCTCATAAATTATTAAATACATTATTCTATTTGTTAACTTTCATTCATAAATTATTTTTTAGGGCCCTTGAAGTGTGGTATCTAACTAATAGCGATAGACCGTAGTTTTCGGAACCTATTCATAATGATTATCCAATGAGAGAACTAATACGGGGTTTTTATACTTGGTCTTTCAACCTTAGGTATTAGCCGTATTCTATCTCATTCATTGCGACTTTCCTATACCGGTTTTTAACCTTAAGTATTTGCCATAATTTGTTAGATTCGCCGGTCGCTCCCGCGTCCCTTGTCTACCCGACCACCAATCAAGTACCATACTTCATTTTCAAAAACCTCATTATATCCTTAATAGTATCATGCTTCATAAACCATAAATGTATCAAACATTACATCATTTCACAAATAATAACAATCATATTAAAACATGAACAACATTATATGATTCTTGTAATACAACAAATGAAAGCTTCAATTTACCTCAAATCCACTTTGTGCTAAGTGAGAAGGTTAATCTCTTTGGAAGATAGGATGTGTTAAAGGCCTAGCATAATCAAATTATGTACCATTTAATATCCTCTTTATAAATCATTTAGTCTATTCTAATTAAAATCATATACACTTTTCAATCTTTTGTAAATAATTCCATATCAATTACATAACCTTAAAAACAATGCATACTCCATATTTTACTACTAATTCAAGATATTAAACATTAGGGCAGCCATTAAATAACTAATAATTCAAACACAATTATTAGGGCAGCCCACAAAACATGAACACAATCCAAATTAAAATGGCGTAAACTTGGTTCTAATTTAAATTGATTCTAACCTTCAATTAAGCAAACTAATTGCTATTGTTCACAATCATTTGTAGGTACCTTCAAACACAATATAAGCATTACAAAATCAATAGAAACAAGTAAATTAAACAATTTCAAAACACTATCAATTTTCCTAAAAACTAGCTTAACTAGCTTGGTTTTGGCTTCAAGTGTAACTTACTTAAGTTTTCAATCATACAAAAACATACTAAAACATGTAACCATACAAGATACTACAAATTGATCATAAGAAATATTGAAAAAGAATATACCTTGATTAAGTTGGAATTAATCTTCAAAATTAACAGTTTTCAAGCTTAAAAGGGTGGAAACTTGTTCTAACTTGTGTTCTATAGATTCCTATGGATTGAATTCAATTTTTGTGAGTATGAGAGTGTAGAAATTTGGGAGAAACTTAGGAGAATAAGGCTAGTCATTTTTGAGGTGCTTCCACAAGAAATATAGATGAAATGATTTCTTTGACCTTTCAAAGAGAGGTAAGTGGAGGGTTATGATTGGTTGTATCATGTTTGGTATCTTCTCATGCCAAAAGCCACATTTATGGGCTAGAGAGATAACAAAAATTGATGCTTTGGTGTTATAATCAAGTGCAATGCGGTTTATAATGATTCTATGCAACCTAGTCAACCAACCAATCAAATTGCACCATTTTGCAGACTTTTAGTTCTTAGACAAATGTAACATATTTCAAGTAAATATTTAGGCAAATAATCACTTTAACATATAACTAGTATGGAGCAATACAAATAATTTATTTCATGGCCGTTCAACACATCAATCTTCCTTAATCGAGATATCGAGTTTTTCACTACAAAAAGGCACTTAAGGAATATGTTAAATCAAGAAACAAAAGTTTGATCTCATATTTCATGTACTAATGCATGTTAAAGCATAACTGGAGCATATAGTAATAATTATTCATGTTCGTGCAATAATGCTATTTGTATGCCATAATCCCATAATGCGTATTGATTGGATTCATATTGATGAAAAATGCTTATTATTGGCTATGTAGGAGAGAATTGAGAATTGGGCATTCCAATCCTTCATTCCTTATAAAAATTTCATCCTCAAAATTTAACGTACCAAATAATTTTGGATAATTGCTTTGCATTTCTTCTTCTCTTTCCTATGTGGCCTCTTCTATAGAATAATTCCTCCATAATACTTTAACAAGTAAAATCTTTTTCGTTCTCAACTCTTTTTCCTTTCGATCTAGAATTTACACAGGTTTCTCTTCTAGGCTAAATCATGAGTCAATTCCAAAGGTTCATGACTCAACACATGAGAGGGGTTTGAAATATACTTCCTCAACATAGACACATAGAACACATTGTGAACACTAGATAATGACGGAGGTAAAGCCACTCTATAAGCTTTATCACCAACTCTTTCGAGAATCTCGAATGGGCCGACATACCTTAGGCTTAGTTTTTCTTTCTTTTCAAATCTCATAACATAGGAGCTACTTTTAAGAACACATGATCCCCAACAGCAAACTCTAGATCTTTTCTCCGTTTATCTGCATAATTTTTCTATCTACTTTGTGTGATCTTTATTCTCTCTCGTATCTTCTCCACTACCGTAGCGGTATGTTGAACTATTTCTAGACCAAGTAGGCTTCGTTCTCCAACTTCATCCCAATGAACTGGAGATCTACATTTCCTTCCATACAACACTTCATAAGGCGCCATTCCAATTGTTGATTGGTAGCTATTATTATAAGTAAACTCCATTAATGGAAGCTTAGCATCCTAACTCCCTTGAAAATATAGCACACAAGCTCTTAATATATCCTCTAATATCTAAATAACCCTCTCTGATTGTCCATCACTTTATGAATGAAATGTTGTACTAAATGCAAGTTTTGTTCCCATGGCACTCTGTAAGCTCTTCCAAAATGTAGATGTAAACTTAGGATCTCTGTCGGACAGTATTGAAACTGGCATCCCATGTAACCTGACTATCTTTGATATATTATTGAGCATATTGGTCCATATTGTATGTGGATTTTACTAAAAGAAAATAGGCTGATTTAGTCAATCTATCAATAATAACCTATATGGAATTATACCCCTTTTGTGTTTTAGGTAATCTAAGCAGAAAGTCCATTGTAATGTGCTCCATTTCCACTCTGGAATCAACAAAGGCTTCAACAACCCTGATGGTCTTTGATGTTCAATCTTAACTTGTTGACAAGTTGGACATTCAGCCAAAAATTTTGCTATATCTCTCTTCATTTTAGGCTACCAATAATGTTGTTGTAAGTCATTATACATTTTTGTGCTACCTGGGTGTACCGAGTAAGGAGTAGTATGAGTTTTTTCTAAAATATCTGCTTTCATGGCCTTATCAAATGGCACACACAGTCTCCCTTTATATTGAATAATCCCATCATCAGTAATAGAGAAGTTTGGCCTCTTTCCAGCCTCAATCATTCTTTTCAATCTACACTAATGCATGTCCACCTTTTGACCTTCTCTCATTCTATCTTAAAGTGCAGGTGTCACAACCTCCTAACAATATGTATAAATATATATATAAACAATCTGTGCAACATAATTTGTGCACGTATGCATGTGTATAACTTTCTTTTTTTTCTACTTATTTCAAAAAAATATTGATAAAAGTAAAGTTATTTCATATCTTGTAACACTGTATATACATAGGTAGTTATTAAACATTAACTAGGTCTATCAAAATCATCACAAACTCAACCTTTCTATTACAAAGGAGTTTTGAAAGTGATATACATGATAAAGTCACTCATATAATACAATAACTGTAAAATCAAAAGCACAACCCACAAAATAGCACAATAGGTTGTCATCCAAGTACATTGATCTTTGAAAGCTTATAGGAGCTCCACTGCCAGCCAGTAAACCAGAGATCTCAAGTCTTACCATGTTCACCTACGATGCATGAACTACATGAGCTAACGCTTAATAAGCAAAAATCATACATGACAAGAGTATGATATAAAATCTCATGCAACTCAACTCTAAGATATGATGCTATAAATGTGTCAAATTGAGTACTCATAAATCAAAGAGTTTTTATTAAAAATTACTTAATTATTTGGCCATTGGCCCACCTATTATGCACCGGATAGAGCTTTGAACAATATCAATAATCATATGGCCATAAATAAATGACTCAATCCAAAGGCCATCTCCTGGAATTACTAGAGGTCTACCCCCTGTCTTCCCCTGTGATCCTCCAGAAGTCTTCTCACTGGCGGAGTCAATAAGGGGACAATCAAGTGGTCCACCCTTTCGTGACCACTAGAGGCATACCCTGTCAACCCCTATGATCCTCTGAGAAGCAACACTCGTGGCGCCCCAAAGTATCATATAAGCATGCATCATATGTCTCGGTACACTAGTAGTAGCCAACTAAAATATTTTCTTTTGAAAACCATGTCTCAAATCATATCATGCATGTAAAAATCTCCACTATACTCATATGTTGTGCATGCACATATAAATGCTCATGAATGGTATGTTCAATATGAAATGAAAGTCATCTTGCTCTCAACATGTTTCAAGAATCATAAGACTCTCAGTCAAATTTAATATCATCAACACATTAGGTATAAATGCTTCAAGACATACTATGTTCATGTATTGTAGTTGCAAATGGATCTTTACTTATCTTTCACTTGGTTGGTGGCCTAGTCTAGATTTGTTTATTGTTCCTCTCCAATCCTAGATGTAAAATAGCCTGTAATATTACCCAACATCAAGCACCATTCCCAATTTGACAAGTTGAAAGCATAAAATATCATACTAAAATCTTAAACACCAAGCTATCTAGGTTTTACAAACTAGAACCCAATCTAGTCCCTCGAATACCTTAATTTCTCATCTTAGATACATGTAAATATCATATAATTAAAGTATCATAACTCTAATATCATGTACCTAATTGCTAACACTTAATAGCAACATGTCTAGGTTGAAATATGCTAAGTTATCAAATGGGATAGATTCACATTTTCATATTTACATGCTGTCCAATTTAGTTGTATGATCATTTTGACATCCCTAAGCATGTCCAATCATTCTCAAATTTTTACCACACTTAGATAACATGTATATCAATGTAACCATATCATATAATTGCTAAAAATCATGGATATAGCTTCCCAAGTTCAGCTCTCTTCATGATATACTAAAACAGATTGTTTTCCTACCGTGACAGTTTTGCACACTTAATGACATTAATGGTTTTGGCACCCTTAAATATATTCAATCACTCCCAAATTTTCACCATATTTATATAACACATATAAAGAGACAACCAGGTTAAAGTGCTGCCAAACCTAAAGGATTTATTGATGTAAAACTGGCACCATTCACATAGGACAGAATCTGAATTTCAAAGAAGACAGTTTTGAGCACCACTTTAATTATCACACTATATTACAATTTATAACCTCTCTAAACTTACATACATCACCTAGACTCATATATAAACACATATATGGTGAAATACACAAGTTTTAATCAATTTATTATACATATATAAAGCATAATTATAAAAAATCAGGAAGTATACAGTTTCTGTCCCTAGTGATTTTTATTGTGATTTTACAACTAAAAATCATTCTTTTGTGAACTAAAGAGCACAAATAACATCCTAACATGATTATAATCAACAATATAAGCTTTAAAAATCATAAAACCTCAAACAATTCAAGAACTTAAATCAAAAATATGAATTAAAGCTCACCTACGCACAGATTTTAGATTCAACTTGCTCCTCCTTACTTCCCTTGCTTCCTTCACTTTTTTCTTTACTTGGAATTACATGAGAGGAATTTCTAAAATTCAATATGAAGGTTTTTGAAGAGAAATATCTCATAAAATAGTTTTTGGTCGTGGCTCAAGGATAGAAATGAAGAAAGGTTGAGAGCTTGAGGTGGCAAGGTTGAGGTGTCAATTTGTGGTTCAAATATGATATTTTTCACACCTTATACAACCCTAATCTAGTGTTTCTCATTAATTATTTATCTATGTACAACCTACTTTAATCTCCATTTGATCAGATAATACATTATGCCCTAATTTCTTAACCGTTCATTCGATCTCCAAACCGATCGACATCCGATTCTTAAATGATTGTCTAGTTTCCATTTTTTTAAAATCACATGCACATATGAATCTTGTATTATGACACTTAAATCAAATTATATCATGTCCGATATCCCAAGTATGTAAATCTATGGATGTATACCTTTAAAACACCTTGATCAAATCAAATCAAATCATATAAGCTTACTAGTGAAACCTTTAACACTTCTAAAATTATAACATAAAACCTATGAATATCCACTATATTGATCAATCTATTCTTTCTCTTATCTAAATATAGAATCACTTAATTAGGTTGTAGGATCTCAACCACTAACATCAAGTGATAGCATTGGAGGTATAATGATTAAGAATGCTATAAAAGATGCGATGTAGATGTTAATGCAAATTAGCATATAAGTAGCATGTAGTACATGAATCATATTGGCCAAGTGAGTAGTGTGAGGCTTGGGTATTACATTAGGTCTCAACACTAAGGCTGACAATGAACACTTTATCCCTTTAGGTACAATTTCAAGCTCTAATCTCTACAAATCCAGTAATATTGACTTTTGTATAACAAAAAAAAAAAAAGACGTGGATTTTCTACTCAATGCATCTGCAACCACATTCGCTTTACCAGGATGATAGTTGATCACACAATCATAATTCTTCACAAGTTCTAACCATCTTCTTTGTCTCATATTCAGCTCCTTTTGGGTAAAGAAGTACTTCAGACTCTTATGATCTGTGTATATCTCATACTTCTCACCATACAAATAATGTCTCCAAATTTTCAAGGAAAAACCCACAGCAGCAAGTTCCAAATCATGGTTGGATAATTCTTTTCATATTTCTTCAATTGCCTTGAAGCGTAGGCAATAACCTTTCCATTTTGCATCAAAACAACACCCAAACTATTTTTTGAAGCATCACTATACACCACAAATCCACCAATTCCAGTTGGAATGGTAAGAACAAAAGTTGTAGTTAATTTATGTTTCAGTTCTTGCAAACTTCTTTCACAAGCATCGATCCATATGAACTTCACATTCTTTCTTATCAACATTATTATTGGAGTTGCTATCTTTGAAAACCCCTGAACAAATCGTCGATAGTACCCTGCTAATCCCAAGAAACTCCTTACTTTTGATACATTTGTTGGTGTTGGCCACTTAATGATAGATTCTACCTTGCCCGAATCAACAGAAATACCATCATTGGATACTACATGACCTAGGAATACCACTTGTTCAAGCCAAAACTCACACTTCTTAAATTTAGCATATGTAACACCCCCCCAACACTAAATATATATATAGGTATAGCAATAATTTTGACATTGTAGCACATGTGTGTGCATATATGTGTATATATATTTACTTTTGTCAAATGTAGCACTTTAAGAAACAGTGTTTTCACACATATAACCCTTTATATAGAAAAATTATTATTTATATAAAAACACAACATCCTTCATAGTTACGTTATTCTTAGGCTAATGTACTATCAAATTTCAAGAGTTATATAGGTCACGACATCCCAAAGTTATAATATGAGAGACTCAAAAATAAAAATAATAGTTTTTCCTT
This sequence comes from Paulownia fortunei, assembly GCA_019321725.1. Classification (NCBI taxonomy): domain Eukaryota; kingdom Viridiplantae; phylum Streptophyta; class Magnoliopsida; order Lamiales; family Paulowniaceae; genus Paulownia; species Paulownia fortunei. The sequence continues at coordinate 14,464,474 of CM033114.1, forward strand.
TCGGAAGAAGTAAGGACATTTTGCATCTTGTAGCCCTTTATGTATAGTCAACAATTTACATAATAATAATGAATGTAAAAATTAGAATATGCTCGCAACACAACCCAACAAGTCATCATCCATGTACACTAATCCTCAGAACTTGTAGGAACCCCAACAGCTTGCCAAGTAAGTCTATGGTATCAAGCGTCACTAGACTCACCTACAATGCATAAACTATATGAGCTAACGCTCAGCAAGTAATGTAAAGATTATGCTTGTCAAAGAATAATCCACAATATCAAGTCATGCATCTCAAAATGCTATGCCCACAATGCAATTTCATGCATCAAAATATTTCTCTCAAAATCATTTCTTTCTTAGGCCCCTGACCAATACTACTATCCTATGCACTGAAAAAGAGCTCTGCATATCGCCATAATCCAATGGCCAATAATCATAAAAGCATGCAAATCCATGCACACTCATACGCATGCAAATCTATACACGCGAACCTGTAAATCCATACTTAAAACCATGCAAATCCATGCATGCTTTGGTGCACTAGTAGTGGTCAGTAAAACATTCTCCTTTCTCAGAATCATGCCATGCAATACAAGATTTATCACAATGCTTGTACATGATGCATGCACGTGCCAATGCCCATGTATGTATGCTCAATGGACATGAATGACAGTAATGCATGCCCTCTGCTACACACATACGATCAATGGTATCACATATAAATCACATATTTACTGTGTCTATGTATTATAGTTGCAAATAAATCTTTACTTACCTTTGATCGGTTGTGTTTTACTTCTAAATTTCTTAAGTATTACTCCCCAACTCTATATATGAAACAATCTGTAAAAATACAAGATATCAATCACCATCCTCAATTAACAAGTTCATTATACCTAATGTAGTATAAAGATCTTGAATCTCAATTTAACTAAACAACCTTACCACTTAGAAACTATAACCAAATACAACCTTCTACGTACCTTTGTTCCACATCTTAAATATATACTAACCTTACTAAATTGATGTATTATAACTCTTATAATATTTTCTTAAATGTTGGGGATCAAATGCACCATATCTATGCTGGAACATGTTAATGAACCAAATGGGATAGATTCACCACTTCACATTTTCTTGCTGCCACATTAATTTGCATGATGATTTTGACACCCTTAGACATATTCATTCACTCCAAAAATTTTATCACACTTATCTAACATCAAAAATAATGTAACCATGTCATAGAAAGGATAAAACTCATGGATATAGCATCCCAAGTTCAACTCCTTTCACAGTATACTGAAACAGTTTTTTCCTACCGTCACAGTTTTACGCACTTCATGACATTAATGGTTTTGGCACCCTTAAGCATATTCAATCACTCCCAAATTTTCACCACATTTATATAACATATAAAAAGAGACAACCAGGTCATATCCTTTCCAAAACTAATGGATTTAATACTGTAAAACTAGTCCACTTCACATAGGACAGAATCTGAAATTCGATGGTGACAGTTTTGAGCATCTCTTCAATATCATGCCCTATTTCAATTTCTAATCGATGAAAATTTATTCCAATACTCTTAATCCATATATAAATATGTATATAATGATAATTATAGGTTTTATTCAACATACCATACACTTTTGAAGCCTAAAACATAAGAAAATAGTAAGGTGATAGTTTCTGCCACAAGTATTTCCTATTAAGTGTTTGTAATCAAAAACCCTTTCTTTGTGCACCAAAGTCTAACTAAAAACTTTTTAACACTTTTATAAAAGATATTTAAAGCTTGGTAAACAATAAAACCATTTAGAATAATCTGAAAACAAAAGGCAAAACCGTAGATAAGTGTTACCTATGCAGATTTTGAGGTTAAACTTAATGGTAATTTTTTCTCCTTTGCTTTTCTTGCTTTTATTTCAACTTGGAATTAATTTGGATCACTTGGCTACCTTAAGGTGTGTTTTTTTAAGATAAAAATGGCTGAAATGAGGGTCTGGTCGTGGTTTAAGGGTGAAGGGTTTGAGGTGTTAGCTTGAGATGTTAGCTTAAGGTTAATAAGAAAGCATGAGGTGTCATATAATGGTATAATCTGATTTTCTCCCTTATCTTGCAGCCCTAATCTTGTATGTCTCACATATTCTTATTAGGTTCCAACCTATCTTAGTCACCATTCATTCCCATAGGTAATTCTATGTCTGTTCATTCGATCTCCAAACCGATTGACATCCGATTCTTAAATGATTGTCTTGTTTGCATTATTTCTAAAATCATATATATATATGGACCTTGTATTATGACACTTGAATCACATTATATCATGTCCAATATTCCAAGTATGTTAATCCATGGATGTATACTTTTAAAACACTTCGATCTAATTAAATCGAATCATATAAACTTACTAGTAACACCTTTAACTCTTCCAAAATTATAACATATAACCTATGAATATCCAATATATCGACCAATCTATTCTTTTTCTTATTTAAATATAGAATTTCTTAATTAGGTTATAAGATCTCAATCACTTATATCATGTGATAGCATTAGATGTCTAACGATTAAGAATGCTATATAAAATGCCATGTAAATGTTAATGCAACTTTGCATATAAGTAGCATATAATGCATGAATCACATTGGCCAAGTGAGTTGTGAGAGGTTCGGGTATCACAGCATACAACTGCTTTTCCTTAAGAACTTGCAAACAACCTTCAAATGTTCTTTGTGCTCTTCTTTATCCTGTGAATAAATTAGGATATCATCAATAAACACAATTACAAATTTATCAAGATATTGCTTGAACACCCTATTCATTAGATCCATAAAAGTTGCAGGGGCATTGGTTAAACCGAAAGGCATCACTAGAAATTCATAATGTTCATACCTTGTTCGGAATGCAGTCTTTGGTATGTCTTCTTCCTTGATCTTCAATTGATGATACCCAGAGCGCAAATCAATCTTAGAAAATATAGATACTCCCTGCAGTTGATCAAACAAATCATCTATTCTTGGGAGTGGATACTTATTCTTGACTGTTACTTTATTGAACTCTCTATAATCAATGCACAACTGCAATGTACCATCCTTTTTTTTCATGAACAACACAGGTGCTCCCCAAGGAGAATAACTAAGGCAAATAAAACCCTTATCAAGCAATTCTTGCAATTGAACTTTTAACACTTTCAATTCTGTTGGTGCCATTCGGTATGGTACTTTAGAAATAAGAGTAGTTCCTGGCATAACATCAATAACAAATTCAATCTCTTGATTCGGTGGTAATCCCGATAAATCATCTGAAAATACCTCAAGAAATTCTTGAATCACATCTACATTTTCTAGCTTCAATTGTGCTTCAACTAAGGTGTCTAAAATACTTGCCAAATATCTAACACAACCTTTATTCAACATCTTTTGAGCTTTCAAAGCAGATATAATTTGTAAGGACCGTGAGAAAAAGGTACCACTAAACACAAATTGTTCTTCTCCAGGTGGCTAAAAAATCACAATCTTTTTGTTTTAATCAATTATTGCATGATATTTGGTAAGCCAATCTATACCAGAATAACCTCAAAATTTTGGCATCGATAAAACAACGAGATCTGCATAGAGAGTCCTATTACTAATCTGAATAGAACAAGCCCTTAACATTTGGTTAGAATCCATTTCTTCTCTGAATGGAACAGTAACACTATACCTTACTTTTAATAAATCTGGTGTAATGCCCAATTTTCTCACAAATGCACGTGATGCAAATGAATGCGTAGATCCAGAATCTATCAATGCAATTACTGGTATCCCAGAAATTAAAATAGTACCTGTAACTGTGGAAGCATCTGCATCAGCTTGTTCTTGTGTCATTGCATACACTCTCCCCTGAACTTTCCCCTGCACTGTTGGACAATCATTTGCTATATATCCAGCCTTTTTACACTTAAAGCAACGATTAGTACCACTATAGCATTCCCCAAAATGATTCTTCCCACACTTAGCACATTTAGGTCTTTCAACTGTAGTAGAAGTTTGTCCAACTCTATGACGTTTTTCATTCCCTTGGCTTGATTTTTGCTCTCATTTCTTTCACTGGTTTAGATTTCTTGGAGTGAATACTTGCTTCTTTTGTTGATGGAATTTCTAAATCTCTTTCTCATCTAAGTCAGCCATCAAAGCCTTGTCCACCAGTTCTCTAAACTCTGTTACTGAAGACATTCTCACATCTCTTCTAATTTTAGGATTAAGGCCCCTCAAGAAATGATCCATCTTCTCATTGTTGTTTCTGGCAATGTATACATACTTGCAACCCTGTTCAAATTTTCTCACATAATCACATACAGACATCCCTCCTTGTTTTAACTCTAGGAATTCTTTTACTTTAACTGACCTACCATCCCTGGTGAAATACTTATCATAAAAGATTATTTTAAACCTTTCCCAAGTTAGCTCTTCCATATTCACTACAAATTTAGCTCATTTCCACTAGGTTTTAGCATCCTTCTTCAACAAGAAAATTGCACAGAGTACCTTTTCAGCATCATCAATTCACATGTAGTCAAAGATAATATCCAATAATTTAACTCATTCCTCTGCAACCATGGATCAGACCCGCCAGTAAAATCAATAGGTTCCATCTTCCTAAACCTCTCATATACAGCTTGTGGATTATCCTATGAGCTTGTGGTAGAGGAAGTTGCTGATTTTGTTCTTGGTTTCTTTGTTACATATCTAGCAATTGTTGTATTTATTCATCAAGCATTCTAGTTTGTTGTTCAATGAGATCAGTCAAATTGTTCACCACACTATGATTACCCTCATGATCATCTATTGTCTTCATTTTTGGTGTTATGACCTGATATACATTGCCCAATCTCATTCCATTCATTACGCAATAATAAATGTATAATCATGACAATAACATAAAATAAAATATAATCAAGTAAACATAAAAGCAGATAAATAAATAGTTGACAGAGTTTCCCAGCCAGGATGTGTTCATATGCCTTTTTCTATCTACAGGAATGACTAAACCTCCGCTCTGATACCACAAACTGTAACACTCCTTAACCTAACTGTAGAGTCTAAACAAGCTGATACAGTTAAATCAAGAAATGTTAATTTTTCATCAATATTAGAGTTATGATTTTAATTAAAGTTCTCATTTTTAGCTATAAGAGAAAGAACTTGAATGGTTTTAAATACACCATATACATATATCAAAACTGAGTACATCTATTTACAAAACTATAACAGAACGGCTTATTTAAAAACAAAATAGAGTTTTCAAACTAAAGTACAAAACAGTTCAAAGCATGGCATATGAACAAATTTCTGTTCGACCGCTCTAGACAACCTCTAAACTTGTACATTTCCATCTGCATCACATGAATCTAATGAGTTAAAGGTTCAATAAGATGAAACTGATGCAATAGGAAATAACATATATGCACATCTCATAAATCATTAAATGCATTATTCTATTTAATAACTTTCATTTATAAATTATTTTTTCAGGCCCTTGAAGTGTGCTACCTAACTAATAGTGATAGATTGTGGTTTTCGGAACCTATTCATAATGATTAGCTAATAAGAGAACTAATATGGGATTTCCATACTTGGTCTTTCAACCTCAGGTATTAGCCGTATTCTATCTCATTCATTGCGACTTTCCTATATCGGTTTTTCAACCTTAAGTATTTGCCATAATTTGTTGGGTTCGCCGGTCGCTCCCGCGTCTCTTGTCTACCCGACCATCAATCAAGTATCATACTTCCTTTTCAAAAACCTCATTATATCCTTAATAGTATCATGCTTCATAAATCATAAATGTATCAAACATTACATTATTTCACAAGTAATAACAATCACATTAAAACATAAACAACATTATATGATTATTGTGATACAACAAATGAAAGCTTCAACTTACCTCAAATCCACTTTGTGCTAAGTGAAAAGGTCAATCTCTTTGGAAGATAGGATGTGTTAAAGGCCTAACATAATCAAATCATATACCATTTAATATCCTTTTTATAAATCATTTAGTTTATTCTAATTAAAATTATATACACCTTTCAATCTTTTGTAAACAATTCCATATCAATTACAAAACCTTAAAAACAATGCATACTCCATATTTTACTACTAATTCAAGACATTAAACATTAGGACAGCCATTAAATAACTAATTATTCAAACATAATTATTAGGGCAGCTAACAAAACATGAACACAATCCGAATTAAAATGATGTAAACTTGGTTCTAACTTAAATTGATTCTAACCTTCAATTAAGCAAACTAATTGCTATTGTTCACAATCATTTGTAGGTATCTTCAAACACAATATAAGCATTACAAATTGATTTTAATGGTAAGTTGTTACACCAAGTCCTCACCTATCAAATTAAATTATATTTTTTAGTCAGATACAGCCAGATTTTAATTATTCATAAAGAAAGAAAATTGTAGATATTTCGATGTTGATAGATGTTCATATATCATTTGTCAAATTTAGTAGTCGGATGAAGGAGATATGATCAAATTACCGAATCATGTCCAAAAGTTGTCCTTTAATAGTAACGGCAACTTGCAGCCTATATTTTTATCATTTTAACACATTTTCTCACCATATTGTCTTCATCAAACTTGTTTATATCCAAATTTCAGCCCAAAATAAATTTTGACTCAAGAGATATAACTCAATTGGTAAAATAAGTAAATAATGGGGTGAACTCTGATATGAATTTTGGTGATCCATTTTGTGCAACTACTTGGATGAATTTTTTGCTATAATCAAGAATGAATTGGGCTGAGCTTCCAATAGACAAATTGTACCTCTATCTCTTAGCTTTCAAATGAAACAAGTCTGGAAACATGCTTCTATTTATTCCCTAATACAAAATATTAATAAAATATTAATATTAACAATAATAAAGCAAGAAAAGTATAAAAGATTTGATACATAAATATGTCAAAATATGCACTTATCAAATTTCCCCACACTTAACCCTTGCTTGTCCTCGAGCAAGCCTAAAATAAACCTAAACTAATCCATTTTCGTAGAAAATCACAATTACATTTAGCATATGCAACAAGCTTTTAAACGCCTAGGTGGCTCATAGAGGACGAGTTATAGTCTCGTAAAGGTTTCCAATAGTGATACCCACAAACACCTATAATAATTATCTTCCAACTTTTATTCTCATGAATCAACAAAGTAATATGGAAATAAAATCAAACAAGTGTTGAGTTTAACTCTTAGTCATTCAAAAGTCAACACATTTCTACAATAAGCATACTCAAGTGTGTGTGTGTGAATAGTTAATGTCAATAGTGACGAAACTATACATGCTTCAAATAAGTAAATTCTCTTAAAACCTTACAAAAACCATCACCCAATCTCTAACAGAAAACTTAAACATCATAGGCTCTTCTTTTGGTGCAAATTTCCACTACACTCAAGGCACCACACGAAATCAAAAAGTTTTCAACAAAGGTTGTAATGGGGTCAAAGGAGAGTGATGTATCTACGAAAAAAAAAGATAAGATGAAACAAAAGTTCTAAAAACTTCATAAAATTAGAGATATAGAGTTTATCGATGAAGAATTTTCAAACTCCACAAATTTCAATACTGGGGTCTATTATTATTGAATTGGACCCTTCTTATTCATCTTGCAACATCTCATTTTTAGTTGCAACTCGTAGCACTTTGCAATTATTTTTTCTTTCAATTTTTTTATTATTGTTTTTCTTTTTTTTTTTTTATTTTAAGAGAAACTCCTCCACACTTATCGTCTATTCCAACCTGAATTTCTTTTGTAAGTTCACGCTGTCAATTGAATGTATCTTAAACTCCAATTATTTTTAGAACAAGGGTTGGATAATAGTGTATTTAGGCTAGGTAAAAAGATATGGTTACAAAAAAAATATTTATTTATTAAAAGGCTCAAAGTGGTTTACTAGGGGAATGTTCTCCTAAAACATCATATGGGGAACAAGCTGATTTGGCAATGGTGCTAGAAAGCCTAATGCCTTAATTATTTTTCTAGTGGTGCACTATCAGTCGTTCGCCTCGACAGACCAAAAGTAAAAGTTCTAATACTTTAACCCTACATGTTGAAGATCCAAGTGATGATTAGAGCAAGTACATAAGAACTTCCTATTTTGACATGATTGTTTTCATACTGAATAACATAACTATTTGTGCAAAAAAAAAAGAGTATAATTATCGCAAAAATATATTAACCAAATAATAACATCAAAGTCCAAAATAATACCCATCATCAATCAAACCACATTATTCATGCTTAATTTTAATCATTGAAGTTGAAAGAACCTCTACGACTCAAAAAAATTAAAAACAATTGGTAATTCACAAATATTTTTAAAAACTTCACAAAATTGCCATGTTATGCAAAAAATAGGAATGCGTCTCAAAAATGTTACAATTACCTTTTACTGCGCCACCATTATTCATGATTTCAACAGACCCATCAGAAAACACGCTTGATTTTTTTTAATACTGGAAAAATACACATTGAACATAAAAGTTATGATATCAACTATCCCTCCCCCCAACCTAATCTAGACATTGTCCCCAATGTAAAAAATAGATAGGAAAGTAGAGTTTGAAAGATATTACCTGAAGTGTGACTAAAAAAATAAAGCTGAAACAACAAATAAAAAACACATACTATTAGATGAAACCACTAACAATAAGTATCACAGACTGAAAGACAAATGCAATTTGTATTTTTGACCATTGTTCCTATTGGACCAATCCATATTGGCCAAGGCTAGATCAGGTTCTGGCACATATGCTAGAAGTTGATCAATCAGCTCGTCAGGTGTTGGAGTAGAAATGAGGATTCTTCTCACGGACGGTGAAATAATTTTTTTACAGTATGATCTACAAAAGATAGCAAACCATCATAAAAATCATTAATATTAAGAATACCTATAGGTTTTTGGTGTATATTGAGTTGTGCCCAAGAGACAACTTAGAATAATTCCTCTAGTGTACCAAAATCGCTAGGTAGAATGATGAATGTATCCGTATTATTTAACATGTTAGACATTCTATCTTGAATATGTAATACTTTTAGCTCATCTCTAATGGTTATACCTGTGATATTTTGTATTGTTAAAGATTTTGAGATAACTCCTAGAACTTTGACACCTCCTACATAAGCAAAAATAACAACACCCCCATTAACCCCAAACTGCCTCCCCCATATTCTAAATGAATTTTTCTCTCTCTAATGTTCTACCAAGGTTATTGGTTGCGTCTATAAACTCACCATTTTTTCCAAGATTAGATCCATAAAAAACACAAATGCAATTGAATTTGCGAGTTGAAGAAACTTCCATTTTTTATTTTTTTTTCTTTTTGAAAATAAGTTGTGCAAAAATAGAGTGAGTATGGTGATATTTATTGAGGTGCGAACAGGGAATGCATTTATTGCATGTTTTTTTCTTTTATCAAAAAGGTTAAAAATAAGGACACGCACAAAATTTAAATATTACCTACTTACACATGAATGTACATGTAGTTGTGATTGTGGCTCATATCTTCCTCTAGTTTTACGTCTACTAACGGCTTAAACGCCCTATATGGGTCGAGGATATGCTTTCCATCCAGTTTTCTTATAAACTGGCAAATAGGGTCTTTTAATATCAGATTCCCAGAACTATAAAACTCATTTTTATTTTGAAAATGATCCCATAAATAAAAAATTGCACGTTGTACCAATCCACATGAATACATCTCAAGAGTCAACATAATGTAATCTAAAGAATCCCTGCTCAGTCCATCCATAATGAATTTAAGTTTATCTTTTCTATTTTTAGAGACCAATCCTAAAGAACGACACTTTTTATTGCAAGTCCATCTAGCACAATTGTGATAAACTTTTATTTTTTTTGCCCTTCATTTTTTTGAATATGTGCTTTTACCAAAACCAGACATGTATCTAGTAAGCAAATCTGGAAACTCATGTGAAAACTCACCTGCTCTTACCTTTGCTTCAATTATCCATAGTATGTCCTCTGGGATGCCCTTGTGCATAAGCATCCTCAATCTTTCAATCCTGATTTTATAAATTTTCAAAATTGCATTTTTAGGAAGAAAATGAAATCGCTTCTTGAGAGTTAGAAAAATATCACCAATTTTGAAAAGAACAAGAAAAGAGAATGAGAAAAGTAGAGAAAATTTGTACAAAGATTTTAGTTGTTTGGAAAACTGACAAGTCCGACTTTAGTAACTACGGAGTACCGTTATCTGCCACTTAATCGAGAAAAAAAAATAAATAAAAGAAAAAACAAACTATCAAAACAAATAAAGTAAGAGAAAATGAGTATATACAACACTAATCATAACAAGGGTAAGAAAGAAAAAGAATTTTCTCGTGAAAATTAATTTTTTAGAAATGGTTTAATTCTTTGTCCATTTACTTTGAATATATTTCCATTTTAAGGATTCTCAATGTCAATCACCCCATAAGAAAATACTTTTTTTTACAACAAAAGGACCACTCCACCTTGATCTCAATTATCTAGGAAACAAATGCAATCAAAAATTATAAAGCAAAACCTTTTGACCAACCTCAAATATTTTTCTTGAAATTTTATTATCATGAAAATCTTTGATTCTTGCTTTATAATTTTTAGAATTATCATATGCATCATTTCTCAGTTCTTTAAGTTCATTAAGTTGCAATTTGCGCAATTTTGAACCTTCATCAAGGTTGAAGTTAAACATTTTGATTGCCCAATAAGTTTTATGTTCAAGTTCAACAGGTAAATGACAAGGTTTTCCATAAACTATCCTATAAGGAGACATGCTTAATGATGTTTTGAAAGCAGTTCTATATGCCCAAAGTATATCGATAAGTCTAAGAGACCAATCTTTATGGTTTGGGTTAACAGTTTTCTCCAAAATTTATTTTATCTCCCTATTTGAAAGATCAACTTGTCCATGTGTCTGAAGGTGGTAAGGGGTTGTAAATTGATCTAACCTCCTTCATAGTCTTTAGTGTTGGCAAATTGTTAATTAACTCAATTTTAGATTTGTCAACCTCAATACCTTCTGATGAAATAATGTGTTCAAGAACAATACCAATTGTTACCATGAAATGACATTTCTCCCAATTGAACACAAGATTCTTTTCTTCACACCTGATTAAAATATTTTCCAAATTAGATAGGCAATCATCAATTGAATTACCAATAATAGAAAAATCATCCATGAAGATTTCAAGAAAACTTTCAACCATATCACTAAAAATACTAAGCATGTATCGTTGGAATGTAGCTGGTGCATTCCGCAATCTAAAAGGCATCCTTCGATATGCGAAAGCACCAAAAGGACATGTAAAAGTTATTTTCTCTTGATCTTTAAGTGCAATTACAATTTGATTATACAGAAAATATCATCTAAAAAGCAATAAAATTCATGTCCCCCAACTCTTTCTAAAATTTTATCCATGAAAGGTGATGTAAAATGATTTTTTCTAGTAACTAAGTTAAGTTTCCTATAGTCAATGCACATTCGCCAACCAGTAATAGTCCTAGTTGGAATTAATTTATCATTCTCATTATTGACTACAGTAACTATAGATTTTTTAGGTACAACTTGAGTAGGACTTACCCATTTCTTATTAGAAATAGAATAAATGATTCCTTTATCTAGGAGTTTAATGACTTCATTTCTCACTACTTCTTTCATATTAGGATTTAGCCTTCGTTGCATTTCTTTAGAAGGTTTAGCATTTTCCTCTAGATAGATGTTATGTGTGCAAATGAAAGGATTAATATCTTTAATATCAACAATGGTCCATCCTAAAGCATTCTTGTGCATTTTCAGAGTTTCTATCAACTTACCTTTTTGAGATGCATCGAGTTTGGAAAAAATTATTACTGAAAAAGTCTCATTCTCACCCAAGAAAGAGTATTTCAAATCAACTGGCAAAGGTTTCAAATCAACCATGGGAGCTTTAATACTTGATGGAATAGATTTTACTGTTGATGAAAGTTCTTCGAACCTTGCCTCTCAAAAATATTTTTCTTGTACCTGCAAAAATTTAGATATAGTATTAGTGTGTGCCTTTTTACAAATACTTTCACTTTTGAAATAAGTCTCGAAAGAGTATGAAGAGTTAGAGGTAGTAAAGTATTCATGAATAAGTTCCTCAATTGAATCCACTTTCTATATTTCGACATCTTCTATAGGTTGCTTACAAGCATTAAACCCATTTAGTTCCAAAGTCATATTTTCAAATGATAACTTCAAAATACCATTTCTACAATTCATCAGAGCATTTGAAGTTGCAAGAAAAGAACGACCTAAAATGATAGAAATTTGTGTATCTGTTTGTGTAACAGGCTCTATTTCCAAAATAATAAAATCAACTGAAAAGTAAAACTTATCAATTTCTACCATTTCTCAGTTCTTTAAGTTCATTGATTTGCAATTTGCATGATTTTGAAACTTAATCAAGGTTGAAGTTAAACATTTTGATTGTCCAATAAGATTTATGTTCAAGTTCAATAGGTAAATGACAAGGTTTTCCATAAACTATCCTATAAGGAGATATGCCTAATGATGTTTTGAAAGCAGTTCCATATTCCCAAAGTGTATTGGTAAGTCTAAGAGACCAATATTTACGGTTTGGATTAACTGTTTTCTCCAAAATTTATTTTATCTCCCTATTTGCAAGTTCAACTTGTTTATTTGTCTGAAGGTGATAAGGGGTTGCAACTTTATGTATGATTCAATATTTTCTCATTAAAGTTCCAAAAAATTTCTTACAAAAATATTTTCCCCCATCCCTGATAATAGATATAGGAATTCCAAATCAACTTAAAATATTTTTCTTTCAAAAAATTTATCACTATTTTATGATCATTGTTTCGACAAGAAATTGCCACGATCCATTTTGAAACATAATCTATGATAACCAATATATAAATAAAACCAAATGATAATGAAAATGACCCTATAAAATCAATACCCCAATAGTCAAAAATTTCAATCACTAGAATAGGATATAGGGGCATCATAGTTCTCTTTGAAAGGGATCCTAACTTTTGACAATTTTTATAATTTTTGCAAAAAGTATAAGTGTCTTTGAAAAGAGTTAGCCAATAAAATCCACATTGGAAGATTTTTAAAGTAGTTTTCTTTATAGAAAAATGACCACCACATGCTTTTGAATGACAAAATTTGACAATATTACCTATCTCATTATCAGGCACACATCTTCAAAAAATTTGATTCAAACAATATTTGAATAGGTGTGGATCATCTCAATAAAAAATTTTAACCTCAGTCAAAAATTTCTTTTTGTCTTGAGAGATCCAATGAGATGACATTTTTCCTGTCATAAGAAAATTAACAGTGTCAGCAAACCAAGATAAAACAGAAACATTAAATGGTTGTTAATCAGGAAAAGTGTTATTAATAGGTGTGGTTTGAAATGAGTCATCACAAATAAATCTCGACAAATGATCAGCCACCACATTCTCTACTCCCTTTTATCTCGAATAATAATATTAAATTCCTATAGTAAGAGAATCCACCTAATCAGTCTTGGTTTAGCATCTTTTTTTGACAAAAAGATATTTTGAAGCTGCATGATCACAGAAAATAACAACTAGTGAGCCAACAAGTTAAGATTGAAATTTGTCCAATGCAAAAACTAATGAGACATTCTCATCTTATTAACATGCATTGTATGCACAAGTCTTATTGGGCTATTGATGTCTTATTTCAAAAAGCTTTTGACTCAAAACTTATTTAAGACCAAAGCCTTAGAGACATGTTCCATGATCGCCATCATATACGCGACCATGCCCATAGCTAAATTTGGTTTAAGGACTTTATTTAATGCATAGATAGAAAATACAAGACATAAGAAAAAAAAAGTGCTTTTTTACTATTATGATTCCCAATAAGATTATTTTATAAAAGAAAAGAGTACAATATACTAAATCTAATTGTAGTGTAACACCCACTACTCAACAACTTTATATAAAGTATAATTTAACATGATAGAACTTGTGTGTAAATGAGATTTATTTTTTTGTGCAACACTTTAAAAAGGTAAATCACTTTTTACACGCACAACCCTGTTTAAAATACTTTCTCACATATGTCCTGTATATAGCAGGATCAATATTTATATAAAAGCACAATACTCACAACGACCACAATATTTACATACTTATTTATAGTAAATTTTTAAAAGCGAAATATAGTGTCAGTCTCAAAATATAATACAACAGACTCAAAATAAAGCAAGCCAATAAAATAGCCCAACAGGTCGTCATCCATGTACACACTCACTCATACACCTGCAGGAACTCCAACAGTCGCCCAACCAATAAAAGATGCTTCAAGCATTATCGTGCTCACTTACAATGCATAAACTATATGAGCTAATGCTCATCAAGTAAAGATTATGCATGTCAAAGAATAATTCACAATATCAAGTCATGCATCTCAAAATGCTATGCCCACAATGCAATTCCATGCATCAAAATATTTCTCTCAAAATCATTTCTTGCTTGGGCCCTTGACTAATGTTACTATCCCGTGCACCGAAAAAAAGCTCTGCACACCACTATAATTCAATGGCCAATAATGATATAAGCATACAAATCCATGTATACTCACGCATGCAAATCCATGCATGCGAACCTGTAAATCCATGCATACAACCATGCAAATCCATGCATGCTTTGGTGCACTAATAGTGGTCAACAAAATATTTTCCTTACTCAGAATCTGCCGTGCAATACAAGATTTATCACAATGCTCATATATGATGCATGCACATGCCAATGTCCATGTACGTATGCTCAATAAACATGAATGACAGTAATGCGTGCCCTCTGCTATGCACATATGATCTGTGTTATTATATATAAATGACATATTTACTATGTCTGTGCATAGTAGTTGCAAATGAATCTTTACTTACCTTTCACTTAGTTGGTGGCTTAGTCTAGATTTGTTTAATATTCCTCTCCAACCTTAGATGTAAAATCACCTATAATATTACCCAATATCAAGCACCATTCCCAATTTGGCAAGTTGAAAGCACAAAATCTCATACTAAAACTTTAAACACCAAGCTATCTAGGTAACAATCACGCTTTCACAAACTAGAACCCAAAATAGTTCCTCAAATACCTTAATTTTTCATCTTAAATACATGTAAACATCATGTAATTGAAGTATTATTACTCTAATAGCATGTACCTAATTGTTAGAACTCAATAGCTACATGTTTAGGCTGAAAAATACTAAGTTATCAAATAGGACAAATTTTCACCTTCTAATTTCCTTACTGCTATATTAGGTTTCATAGACATTTTTACATCCTTAAGAATATTTATTCACTCTAAAATTTTTACCACACTTAGATAACATGTATAAGAATATAACCATGCCATAAAGTTTTCAAAACACAAGGGTCTAGGTCCTGTAATTCAGTCCCCTTCACAGCACACCAGAACAGATATTCTTACTTTGACAGTTTTGAGTGTTTCTTCAATATCATGCCCAATTTCAATTTCTAACTAATGAAAATTTATTCCAATACTCTTAACCCATATATAAACATGTATATGATGATAATTACAAGTTTTATTTAACATACCATACACTTTTGAAGCCTAAAACAGAAGAATACAGCAAGGTGATAGTTTTTAGCACAAGTATTTTCTATCAAGTATTTGCAACCAAAAACCCTTTCTTTGTGCACTAACGCCTGTCTAATAATATATTAACACATTTATAAATACTATTCAAAGATTAATAAGCCAATAAACCTCAAAATAAATCTGAAAGTCATGCCAAACCCATAGATTAAGCTCACCTTACACAGTTTTCTACTTGAACTTGCTTATTTCTCATTCCCTTTGCTTGTTTTGCCTCCTTTTTCGATTGAAATCACTTAGGACCTATTTAGAGAGATTTTTAAATGTATTTAGAAGCTGAAATAGTGTAGAAGAAGGTTCAAGTCGTGGGTGTTAGCTTAAGAGTGAAGAATAGGTTGAGGTGCTAGCTTGATAAGTCTAAGCATAAGGTGGCATAAGCTTGAGGTGGCATATAATGGTATAATCTAATTTTCTCCCTTATCTTGCAACTCTAATCTTGTGTGTCTCACATATTCTTATTTGGTTGCAACCTATCTTAGTCACCATTCATTCTTGTAGCTAATTCCTATGTCCGTTCATTAGGTTATTCACCCAAAAAATCATTGGTTCTTGCCTGATTGATAAGTTTGTGCACTGATAGTGTTGCAAACCTATGAAACTAGTTATATAACATTTAAATTATAGTATTGTATGTCTAGTTGTCCCAAGTGTATGATTTAAATATACATATAATATTAAAATTCATGATCGAACCAACTCACTATTTATAAACTTTTCGGTGACACCTTTCGAACTCCTAAGGTTACCACGTGTAACTTAGCACTATTTACTATTTTGATACCTAAATTTCTTCTTATCTCAATATAAAATCAACCACTTAGGTTAGGGGATTTGATAATCAATACCGTGCGAGAGCTTCAAAATTAAATTTAATGATTAAGAATGCCGTATAAAATAAAATAAATTATATGATGTCATATCAATGCAAATAACACGTAATTAACATATAATGCATGAATCATATTTGGCTAGGTGAGTAGTGAAAGGTTCCGGTGTCACATGGGGTACAAGGTATTCTACTCTAACAATCTCCCACTTGCCTTAACTCCAATTGCCCATATACCTAAGGCCCATCTTCTCAAGATGTCTATCGAATACCTTTTGTGCTAAGGAGATAGGTCAGTATGTCTACTATATTTTCTGCTGAAACAACTTAATCCACAATGACATCATCTCTACCAAAGATCTCTTTGATCAAATGGTATCGTCTCATTATATGCTTAGATCTTTGATGAGATCTTGGCTGCTTGCTTGCACAATGGCCCTATTTTTAATAGTAAATTATTACTGGATCTTGGAACTACACCCAACTCTTGAATGAAGTTTCTTATACAAACAACTTCTTTTGATGCATTTGATGTAGCAATATATTCAACTTGGGTGGTAGAGTCTGATGTCGTCTCTTGCTTGGAACTTTTTCAACTAACCGCACCACCATTAAGGGTGAATATATATCCAAACTTAGACTTGGAGTTGTCTATATCGGATTGAAAACCAGAGTCTGTATATTCCTCTAGTTTTAGTTCTTCATTTCCATATATAAAAAAGATATCCTTAGTCATTCTCAAGTACTTAAGGATCACCTTAATGACTTTCCAATGCTCTTTCCCTGCTCGTGACATTTAGAGCATGTGCGATATTAGGCCTTGTAAACAACATTGCATATATTATGCTTCCAATAGCAAACACATAAGGTAAACAAGTTATTATTTCTCTATTTTTAGGGGTCTTGGGAGACATAGTCTTAGAGAATGAAAACCCCATTACTCATAGACAGGAATCCTCATTTGGATTCTTCTATGCTAAACCTTTTTAGCACTTTGTCTATGTACATAGACTGAGATAGTTCAATCATCCTTCTAGATCTATCTCTATAAATCTTTTTTCCTACGATAAATGATGCATCTCCCAAGTCCTTCATGAAAAATTATTTAGACAACCAAGTCCTCGTTGACTGCAACATCCCTACATTATTCTCAATGAGTAGGATGTCATCAATGTAGAGCACAATAAATGCAACTGCGCTCTCACTAACCTTCTTATAGATAATATGGAAGAGTTGACTCGAGAGATGTTTAAAATAATCTTTTATGATAAGTATTTCACTAAGGATGCTAGGTCCCTCAAAGTAAAAGAATTTCTGGAGTTAAAATAAGGAGGGATGTCTGTATGTGATTATACGCAAAAATTTGTAGAGGGTTGCAAGTATGTGCTATACATCGCCTGAGACAACAATGAGAAGATGGATCATTTCCTAAGTGGCCTTAATCTTGAAATTAGAAGAGATGTGAGAATGTCTTCAGTAATAAAGTTTAGGGAACTGGTGGACAAGGCTTTGATTGCTAACTTAGATGAGAAAGAGATTGAGAAATTCCATCAACAAAAGAAGCAAGTATTCACTCCAAGAAATCTGAACCAGTGGAAAAAATGAGAGCAAAAATCAAACCAAGGGAATGAAAAGTATCCTAGAGTTGAGCAGACTTCTACTATAGTTGAAAGACCTAAATGTGCTAAGTGTGGGAATAATCATTTTGGAGAATGCTTTAGTGGTACTAATCGTTGTTTTAAGTGTAAAAAGCCAGGACATATAACAAATGATTGCCCAACAGTACAGGGGAGAGTTCATGGGAGAGTATATACAATGACACAAGAATAAGCTGATGCAGATGCTTCCATAGTCACAGGTCCTATTTTAATTTCTTGGATACCTATAATTGCATTGATAGATTTTAGATCTATGTATTTATTTGCATCACGTGCATTTGTGAGAAAATTGGACATTACACTAGATTATTAAAAGTACGGTATAGTGTGATTATTCCATTCGGGGAAAAAATAGATTCCAACCAAATGTTAAGGGCTTGTTCTATTTAGATTAGTGATGGGACTCTTTACGCAGATCTCATTGTTTTACTGATGCCAAATTTTGAGGTTATTCTGGGTATAGATTGGCTTACCAAATATCATGTAACAATTGATTGCAACAAGAAGATTGTGATTTTTCAGCCACTTGGGGAAAAATAGTTTGTGTTTAGTGGTACC
Source organism: Paulownia fortunei (assembly GCA_019321725.1). Lineage (NCBI taxonomy): Eukaryota > Viridiplantae > Streptophyta > Magnoliopsida > Lamiales > Paulowniaceae > Paulownia > Paulownia fortunei. The sequence goes on from CM033114.1 coordinate 14,483,249, forward strand.
TTATTCTCACAATGTTTACCAATTATAACTGCTCTAAAAGCTCAAAAGATGTTGAATAAAGGTTGTGTTGGATATTTGGCAAGTGTTCTGGACATTTCGGTTGAAGCACAATTAAACCTAAAAAATGTAGATGTGGTTCAAGAATTTCTTAAGGTATTTCCAGATAATTTACCAAGACTACCACTGGATCGAGAGATTAAATTTGTGATTGATGTTATGTTAGGGACCACACCCTATTTCTAAAGCAACATATCGAATGGCACCAATAGAATTGAAAAAGTTAAAAGTTCAACTACAAGAATTGCTTGATAAGGGTTTTATTCGCCTAGTTATTCTCCTTGGGGAGCACCTATATTGTTCGTGAAAAAGAAGGATGGTACATTGCAATTGTGCATTGATTACAGAGAGTTCAAAAGTAAATTTTAAGAATAAGTATCCACTTCTAAGAATAGATGATTTGTTTGATCAATTGTAGGGAGCATCAGTATTTTCTAAGATTGATTTGCTCTGTGGATATCATCAATTGAAGATCAAGAAAGAAGACATACAAAAGAATGCAGTCCGAATAAGGTATGGACATTATGAATTTCTAGTGATGCCTTTGGTTTAACCAATGCCTCTATAGCTTTTATGGATCTAATGAATAGGGTGTTCAAGCAATATCTCAATAAATTTATGATTGTGTTTATTGATGATATCCTAATTTATTCACATGATAAAGAAGAGCACAAAGAATATTTGAAGATGGTGCTGCAAGTTCTTAAGGAAAAACAGTTGTATGTTAAATTCAAGAAGTGTGAGTTTTGGTTTGAATAAGTGGTATTCCTAGGTCATGTAGTATACAAGGATGGTATTTCCATTGATCTGGGTAAGGTAAAAGCTTTCATTAAGTGGCCAACACCAACAAATGTATCAGAAATAAGGAGTTTCTTGGGATTAGTAGGGTATTATCGATGATTTGTTCAAGGGTTTTCAAAGAGAGCAACTCTATTAACAATATTGACAAGAAAGAATATGAAGTTCTTGTGGACCGATGCTTGTGAAAGAAGTTTTCAAGAACTGAAATATAAATTGACTACAACTCCTGTTCTTACCATTCCAATAGGAATTGCTGGATTCGTGGTGTATAGCGACGCTTCAAAAAATGGGTTGGGTGTTGTTTTGATGCAAAATGGGAAGGTTATTGCCTATGCTTCAAGGCAATTGAAGAAGTATGAAAAGAATTATCCAACCTATAATTTGTAACTTGCTATTGTGGTTTTTGTCTTGAAAAATTGGAGACATTAATTATATGGTGAGATGTGTGAGATATACATAGATCATAAGAGTTTTAAGTACTTTTTTACCCAAAAAGAGTTGAATATGAGACAAAGAAGATTGTTAGAACTTGTGAAGGATTATAATTGTGTGATCAACTATCATCCTAGTAAAGCGAATGTAGTTGTAGATGCATTGAGTAGAAAATCAACGTCTTCTCTTTTTATCATACAAAAGTCAATATTACTGGATCTGCAGAGATTAGAGCTTGAAATTGTTCCTAAAGGGAAAAAAAATGTTCGTTGTTAGCCTTAGTGTTGAGACCTGCACTTCAAGATAGAATTAAAGAAGATCAAAAGGTGGATATGCAATTGTGTAAATTGAAAAGAAAGATTGATGCTGGAAAGAGGCCAGACTTCTCTGTTACCAATAATGGAATTATTCGATATAAAGGGAGATTGTGTGTGCTGGTTGATAAGGGCATGAAATGAGATATTTTAGAAGAACCTCATACTATTCCATACTCGGTACATCTAGGTAGCACAAAAATGTATAAGGACTTACAACAACATTATTGGTGGCCTAAAATGAAGAGAGCTATAGCAAAATATATGGCTGAATGTCTAATTTGTCAACAAGTTAAGATTGAATGTCAATGACCATCAGGGTTGTTAAAGCCTTTGTTGATTCCAGAGCGAAAATGGAAGCACATTATAATGGAGTTTGTGCTTCGATTAATGAGAATGAAGATCGCGCAGAGTAGATAGAAAAGTTATGCAGATAAATGGAGAAAAGATCTAGAGTTTTTCATTGGGGATCGTGTGTTCTTAAAAGTAGCTCCCATGAAAGGTGTTATGAGATTTGGAAAGAAAGGAAAACTCAACCCAATGTATGTCGGCCTATTCGAGATTCTCAAAGAAGTTGGTGATAAAGCTTATAGAGTGGTCATACCTCTGTCATTATCTAGTGTTCACAATATTTTTCATGTGTCTATATTGATAAAGTACATTTCAAACCCTTCTCATGTGTTGAGTTATGAACCGTTGGAATTGACTCCTGATTTAGCTTATGAAGAGAAACCAGTGCAAATTTTGGATCAGAAGAAAAAAGAGTTGAGAACGAAAAATATTCGACTTGTTAAAGTATTGTGGAGAAATCATTCTACATAAGAGGTCACGTGGGAAAGAGAAGAAGAAATGTAGAGCAAGTATCCAGAATTATTTGATACGTCAAATTTTGAGGATGACATTTTTATAAGAAATGAAGGATTGTAATGCCCAATTCTCTCTTACATAGCTAATAATAAACATATCACATAAATATGCATCTAATCAATGTGCATTAGCGAATTATTTCATACAAATAGTATGATTGCATGGACATGAATAATTGTTACTATATGCTCTAGTTATGCTTTAACATGCATTAGTACATGAAATATGAGGTCAAACTTTTGTTTCTTGATTTAACATATTCCTTAAGTGCCTTTTTGTAGTGAAAAACTCAGTATCTCAGTTAAGAAAGATTGATGTGTTGAATGACCATGAAATGAATTATTCGTATTACTCCATACTTGATATATTTTAAAATGATTATTTGCCTAAATATGTTACATTTAGCTAAGAACTAAAAGTATGCAAGATGGTGCAATTTGATTAGTTGGTTGACTAGATTGCATGAAATCATTCTAAACCATATTTCACTTGATTATAACACCAAAGCAGCAATTTTTGTCATCTCCCTAGTACATAAACGTGGCTTTTGGCATGAGAAGACACCAAGCATGATGCATCCATAGGAATCTATAAAATACAAACTAGAATAAGTTTCTACCCTTTTTAAACTTGAAAACCATTGATTTTTGAGTTTAATTCCAATCTAATCAAGGTATATTCTTTTTCAATATTTTTTATGATTAATTTATGATATCTTGGATGGTTACATATTTTAGTATCATTTTGTATGATTGAGAACTTAAGTGGGTTACACTTGAAATCAAAACCAAACTAATTAAGTTAGTTTCTAGAAAAAATTGATAGCCTTATGAAATATGCCTAATTTATTTATTTCTATTGATCTTGTAATACTTATATTGTAATTGGAAGTGCCTATGAATGATTGTGAACAATAGCAATTAGTTTGCTTAATTGAAGGTTACAATCAATTTAAGTTAGAACCGAGTTTACGTCATGTTAATTTGGATTGTGTGTGTGTTTTAGGGGTTGCTCTAATAATTATGTTTGAATTATTAGTTATTTAATAGTTTTCCTAATGTTTAATGTCTTGAAATAGTAGTAAAATATAGAGTATGCATTGTTTTTTAGGTTAAGTAATTGATATAAAATTGTTTACAAAAGATTGAAAAATGTATGTGATTTTAATTAGAATAGATTATGTGCTTTATTAAAAGGATATTGAAAGGTACATGATTTGATTATGGTAGGCCTTTAACACATCTTATCTTCCAAAGAGATTGACCTTTTCACTTAGTATAAAGTGGACTTGAGGTATGTTGAAATTTTCATTTGCTGAATCATAAAAATCATATAATGTTATTCATGTTTTAATGTAATTGTCATTATTTATCAAATAATGTAATATTTGATGCATTTATGGTTCATGAAAATACTATGAAGAATATAATGAGGTTTTTGAAAAGAAAGTATGGTACTGGATTGATGGTCGGGTAGACAAGGGACGCGGGAGGGATCGATGGACCCAACAAATGGTGTCAAATACTTGAGGTTGAAAAATCGGTATAGAAAAACTACAATGAATGAGACATAATATGACTAATACCTGAGGTTGAAAGACCAAGTATGGAAACCCTGTATTATTTCTCTTATTGGCCAATCATTATGAACAGGTTTTGAAAACCACAATCTATCGATATTAATTATTAGGTACCACACTTCAAGGGTCCTAAATAATGAAATATGAATGAAAGCTATTAAATTGAATAATATATTTAATTATTTCTGGGACTTGCATGTACACTATTTATTACTGCATCAGTTTCACCTTACTGAGCCTTTAGCTCATTAGATTCATCTGATGTAGGTAGAAATGTACAGGTTTAGAGGTTGACTAAGTCTCTAGAGCGGCTGGACAGAGATTTGTTCATATGCTATATTTTGAGTTGTTTTGTAGTCTATTTTGAAAACTCTATTTTATTTTTAAATAAGCCGCTCTGTTATGGTTTTGTAAATAAATGTACTCAGTTTTGATTTATCTATATGGTGTGTTTAAAACGAAATGAAACAACAAATGAATTTAAGTTCATTCTCTTATAGCCAAAAAGGGGTACTTTTATTAAAACCATAATTCTAGTATTAATGAAAAGTTAATATTTTTTGACTTAACTATATCAACTTATTTAGGTTCTGCAGTTAGCTTAAGGGGTGTTACAGAGATGGGCCTAAAACCTACAAAGTAAAGAATTTTCATAGCGGTAACCCAGCCTTGTTGATTGGAGATCCCAAGATCTTAGTTTAATAGGACAACTATGTCATTAAGATTCAAATAAGCACTTGGGTGACTGTTAGAAATTGGTTTAGAAATTTGGGTTTTTGACCCAATTTGACCAATAATTAAGTGGGTTCTATTTAATTATAAATAAAAATAAAATGGTTAAACATAATCTATGCCACGGGTAGATGAATTTAATATAGTTAATTTCTCAAAACTAATTTTAGGTGAATGATAAATTAATACAAAAAATAAGCCACTTAAAAGCATTAATTGTTGAAATATAGAAGGTGAGAAGTCACTATCCTACATTAGAAAATAAGCTAAAGTTTGTTCACTTTATTTAGCTCAAGTTGGATACTTGAGTTTAGGCCCCAAAATGGGTACTAAAGTCATTGAAAGGTGGAAGACCTGTATCCTTGTAGGTATGGACCAAAAGCCCACATGCGTGTGACAGGTTGGCCGGTTGGGCTAGGCTGGCTCTAAGCTTAGGCTTGAGCTTGAGCTTGCTTGGTTAGTCCACCCGGTATAATTTTTCTTATACAAAAGAAATTAATTTTTTTTTATTAAATTTGTAATTATTTTTCTTTCCAATCTGCACGTAATAAGTGGACTTACTGAAATGGAAATGCGTGGTACTGCGAAATCAGCTAATGAGGCAAAAAGATGTCCGGTCAACACCAAAAGACATCTATTAGGTAGTGGTGTCCGTCGAGTTAACACTGAATGGTTGTGGCTGTCTAGTAAATTCCAAGGTACAATCCAATCAATAAATTTTCCAACAGTTGTTTGTTGCCTACAACTCTTTAACAATTATAAATAGACCTCCCTGATTCATTCATTTTCATCCAAGAATTTCACATTCTTTCTTCCTTTCTCTCTAGTGTTCAAAAGAGAATTTTGAACATTTCTATAGTTCAATAGACTTGAGATTTATTATGCTACTATCTCAAGTCAGGTCATTGTATCTTGGGAGACGATTGCCAGTTACTGTTAACACCTGTGCGGGAAAAAATTATCTTAAAAGATAAAGAGTTGAAATTTTAGTGAGAAAAAGGTTTTCCTTTTGTTGATATTTTTCTGCACAAACCCATGGCTTTCTCTTACAAAATTGATCCACTTTGTTTGTTTATCTTCACCTTGTAATTTTTGATTAAATGGTGGATTGAGAATTATATCATACACCTTAAACACTAATTATAAGTGTGTTTTAGTTCCCAAACCATAAACTCTTTAGGATCGAGGTGTTGGATCATTGCCATGTTCCATCTCGTCATGTAGTTGTTACGTGGAATTTTTTATTTTCATATTAAAATTAATTGTTAATTTTATTTTATCAAAAATATTTTTTTCGTGAAAACTAAAACTTTTAATCCCAAATTTGAAAGAAATAACATATAACGTATTGGGAAAATTTATATGCTTTAATTTCATATGATGATTATTTGTTAACCATGTAGTTATGATGGACATGGAGCCTAAACCAATGTGATTAGTTTAATTTTATATATATTTTGGTTTATAACGAAATCTACAAGGCTTACCTTTTTTTGATTTTTATTTTGAATGTTTTTCTATATCTCTCTTGTGTACTTACCCTTGGACTTGTTTTAAGGTTTCGTATGTTAATCAAATGTAATGAGAGTAAAATTAGGTGGAAATAATTTAGTCTTTTTATAAGTTGGTGAACTTAACAAGAAGATGGAATGAAGACAAAAATGAGGAATGAAGGCCCATGAATGTACATGATATATTTATGTAATAGATAGGTCTATTAGCATTTTAACTATTACCTTTAGATTAACATTGATCCACTTTGGCTAGAGCGGATCTCATAGGATTAAAGGCTAATGATCATCCTTTATTTTATTATGTATATGACGCATGTTGTGGTTGTTTAATATATGTCTATGATGTTTCACTTTGCTTACCATCACTAGGATAGGTAACACTAAACAAGATAATCACAAGATAAGATCTTGTTTGATAGAAAACCCATGCGTTTCCCTCACTTGAAATTATTTTCAAGTCTGAAGCCTTGAATTGTTATATCTTGTGAAGGTGGGCAATACTAGGCGAGGCCTAATCTCCATGCCTCCCATAATAAGTAGTGACATTTGATACGCAATTAAGTTTAGTGTATTGACCATGAGTCGTAGGATGTGTTAAGTAGGGTAAGTTGTGATTACTGCTAAACATTATAATGTCCATGGAATGGAGCGTTAATTAGACTTGAAGCCTACTAGGAAATTAGATTTTCAAAAGTTCTTCCAAGAGGGTGATTGAATTTGAATAAAATAGTGGGCGATATTTTTTATTGAAGACCAAATCATAAATATATATTAATTAGAAAAATGCTTATTTTTCTGCCCTACTTAGGATAATTATTGTTGTTGTAGATTTCACTTAGGTTAATCAAGATACACAAGCAAACTTACTGGCCCAATCTATCAGAATAGATAGATGTTTATCACCATTGTAGTTAGTCTAGGATTGAAAGAGAAAATACAAGCATTGACTTGCTTGATTGAATTAGAAAGAGTTCTTTCGAATTTAATTGGACCTAATAAGATTAGGAAGTCTAATTATAGTGGAACATTTATTTGATTGGATTAATTAATGATGGAATTTAATTAAGAGTCCAAGTTCAATTCATTGAGGTCTGTTAGTAGAGGTCCATAAGAGTTGTTAGAATAAAAGTGGAGATATAAGAATGGAAGGTTCTTATAATTATCTAATTGAATTAGATAATAATTAATTCTTCATATATTGGGAAGATAAGAAGAGATAGAATTGTGGATTTTTTGGGAGATCTTATGATCAATTAAAATCCTCCAACCAATAAAACAAGAGGCCACTCACTCAAATTTTTGGCCATCACCCTAGAAAGAAAAAACGTTTTTCTTCTCCATCTTCTTTCTTCCAACACAAAAAGAATTCCATCTTTCTATAAAAAGTATTTAATTCTATTATCACAAGTTGATATTAAGAATTAATACTCACCCTACACACTCCAAAAACTAGGTTAGTAAAGAAATTAGAATTGCTAGCAAAATTATGATTGTGTTCTTGCTCAAAGTGTGGACTGCTTTAGAGGGGAGACGTTTGGATCCTTGTGAACCAAAACTCATAAAGGGGCTACCCATTGATTGCTTTAGACCCTGCATCAATAGAAGTACATTAAAAGGTATAAATTGACAATTTTTACTTTATGCATAAAACTAATTGGATTGCAAAATCGTTAAAATCACATTGAACCTGGGGTGGTATTATAATTGTTATAACATGTATTGATTAAATTTTTTATTTGTCCAATACGCACACCCACCCCCCACAGTTAAGTGAACCCAACAGTGATATTAGAGCCATAATTTAAGTAATTCTAAATGGGATTCAATTTACACCACTTGAATTTAATTGTTAAATTCGATTTATGGATTGTAAAAGATTGGGATATATTTATTTTGCAAATTGAATTTAATTATTAAAAATTGTGAATATGATTTAAACGACACAATAACATCATTATCTCATAGTAGTCGATATTGGGTAAAGGGCAAGAAGCACCATTTGCGAGCGAGCGCATGGGCTACTACCCATGTGTACTGCTCGTCGGCAGTATACCAACCTAGGAATGACAAGTGGTGTTGTGGTTGCCCAACACACAACAACTGCATGCAAAGGCAGCAACGTATGCTGACAGTATGAGGGCTACATGTGGTGGGTGCAGAGCTGGCATGCGCACTGCCCACATGCAGTAGGCAACATGCTATTGCATTCGGGGCTGTTGGACAACCCCATTTATTTTAATTTTTAAAAATCATTTTTTTAAATTTTTAACTAAATTATTAATTTCAATTTTTTGAAAAATAGGTTTTTCTTGAAAAATCAAGATTTTATCCCAAGTTTTGGAATTATAATTTTAAAAGGATGGTAAATTTACACGCTCTAATAATTCATGAGATATGTTTTTGAGCATCTATGGGATGATCATAGAGCCATTTGACTAATGCGATTGGATTTTCATGTTTTTAGGTTTTGAAATAGGCCAATATGTCTGTTATTCTTTCCATGTATGTACTTTATATTTTTTTTTATTTTTGGTGGATGAGAAAAAGGATCAAGATAGAGAATCAAAAAAGGCCCATGAATGTATGGGATATATTTATGTAATAGAAATAGTTTATATTCTATTTTATCACCCTTAGATTGATTTGTGAAAAGTTATGGCCATTAAAAGTTGTACTTAAAACTAAATGAGATTGTATTTATATGTATTTTCCCCTTGCAGTTGATTTCAATGCACAATTAATCTTGAGCTAGATAGCACAATCATGCTGTAATTAAAATTGCATTAGTGTGCCCTGTGTCCATTATTTCATCCCATGTTAAAAGTTTTGGCTATTTAAAACTTTTGAGCAAAATAGCATGACACATATTTTGACTTGCAAGTTTTTTATGTGGAGTGATGTCCACTTCTACTCAAACTTTATGTATAGCATTATTATAGTACATTTCTCACATAGAGTGAGTTTGATTTCTTTCCAATTTAGTTTAATATTTGATTTTCAATTGCTTGATTTTATTCATCGAGAATTAGATTGGCAAGAAGAATCTTATGGTGCGATATATGCAAAAGAATAAGACTAACATTAGTTCAATGTAAGAAAGCAATAAATGCATTTGGTCTTGCAGGTCTTTTTCCATTGGGTTGATTTTTGTTTCAACCTAAACATCAGCTATCGCATTACTAAAGTAGGGTACAGATAACTGCTGAGATATGTCACGGTTTGAGGTCATAAATGATTTTTTTGTGCATCTCAACATTTCACTTGTTTTTACTAAGCTCATGCAGTTCTTTGGGAGAATCTTATTGTGCGCCCCTTGTATATTAAATCAACCCAAATCAAAACCTAAAGCCTAATGATATTTACGAGCATATACAAGTGTGGATTCAGTTGTCTAATTTTTTCATTGAGTTGATATTTTTGTTTCTACTTAAATCTGCAAATATTTCAAATGCGTATGAGATATTCACTCTGACTCTGTTAGCATTTAATTTTTATAAGCACAAAGAGCCCCATAAGAAGATATGCTAAGTGTGCTCAAAGTTTATTTCTAGATCCATTGTAAAAAGTCACTACTATTTGAACTTGTACAAAATGTTCATATTTCTTTAATTGGTATTTGTACCAAGCTTTAGTATATAAGTCTTGTTCAAAACTTACACATATTATGTGTAATGCCTAATTCTCTCCTACATAGCCAATAATAAGCATATTGCATGAATATGTATTTATTAATCTTGTAATACTTATATTGTGTTTGGAAGTTCCTTTGAATGATTGAAAACAATAGCAATTAGTTTGCTTAATTAAAGGTTACGATCAATTTAAATTAGAACCGAGTTTATGTCATGTTAATTTGGATTGTGTGCATGTTTTAGGGACTACCCTAATAATTGTGTTTGAATTATTAGTTATTTAATGGTTGCCCCAATGTTTAATGTCTTGAATTAGTATTAAAATATGGAGCATGCATTGTTTTTAAGGTTATGTAATTGATATGGAATTATTTACAAAAGATTGAAAAATGTATATAATTTTAACTATAATAGATTATATGATTTATAAAAATGATATAAAAAGGTACATGATTTGATTATATTAAGCATTTAACACATCCTATCTTCCAAATAGATTGACCTTTTCACTTAACACAAAGTAGACTTGAGGCAAGTTGGAACTTTCATTTGCTATATCACAAGAATCATATAATGTGTTGCTCGTGTTTTAATGTGATTGCCATTATTTTTCAATGATGTAATGTTTGATGCATTTATGGTTTATGAAGCATGAAAATATTAAGGATATAATAAGGTTTTTTGAAAAGGAAGTATGGTACTTGATTAATGGCCGGGTAGACAAGGGACGCGGGAGGGACCAACGGATCCAACAAATGTTGGCAAATACTTGAGGTTGAAAAATCAGCATAGGAAGGCCACAATGAATGAGATAGAATACGGCTAATACCTGAGATTGAAAGAGCAAGTATGGAAACTCCGTATTATTTCTCTTATTGGCCAATCATTATGATAGGTTCTGAAAACCACGGTCTATCGCTATTAATTAGGTACCACTCTTCAAGGGCCCTAAAGAATGATTTATGAATGAAAGTTATTAAATAGAACAATGCATTTAACGATTTATGAGATGTGCATGTATGCTATTTGTTATTGCATTAGTTTCACCTTACTGAGCTTTTAGCTCATTAGATTCATGTGATGCAGGTGGAAATGTACAGGTTTGGAGGTTGACTGAGTCTCTAGAGCGGCCAGATAGAGATTTGTTCATATGCCATGCTTCGAGCTGTTTTGTTTTTTAATAAGCCGCTCTGTTATAGTTTTGTAAATAGATGTACTCAGTTTGAAAATATGTATATGGTGTGTTTACAACAAAATGAAACAACAAATGAATTCAAGTTCTTTCCCTTATAGCCAAAAAGGGTATTTTTATTAAAACCATAACTCTATATTGATGAAAAGTTAACATTTCTTGACTTAACTGTATTAGCTTGTTTAGGTTCTGCAGTTAGATTAAGGGGTGTTATATTGCGAGTCTCTTTAATGCTTGAATTTACTAAAGAAATTTTGTGCATCTTATCATTTCAACCTGACATTACATTGCCAATAGAGTTCAACGAGGAATTTTGATGGAGTAACCCACATTTATTAAGTCATCCTTTGTGAAAAGTTATGGCCGTTAAAAGTTGTACTTAAAACTAAATGAGATTGTATTCATATGTATTTTCCCCTTGCAGTTGATTTCAATGCACAATTAATCTTGAGCTATATAGCACAGTCATGCTATAATTAAAATTGCATTAGTGTGCCCTGTGTCCATTATTTCATCCCATGTTAAAAGTTTTGGCTATTTAAAACTTTTAAGCAAAATAGCATGACACGTATTTTCACTTGCCAGTTTTTTATGTGGACTGATGTCCACTTCTACTCAAACTTTATGTATAGCCTTATTATAGTACATTTCTCACATAGAGTGAGTGTGATTTCTTTCCAATTTAGTTTAACATATGATTTTCAATTGCATGATTTTATTCATCGAGAATTAGATTGGCAAGAAGAATCTTATGGTGCGATATATGTAAAAGAATAAGACTAACATTAGTTCAATGTAAGAAAGCAATAAATGCATTTGGTCCTGCAGGTCTTTTTCCATTGGGTTGATTTTTGTTTCAACCTAAACATCAGCTATCGCATTACTAAAGTAAGGTACAAATAACTGCTGAGATATGTCACGGTTTGAGGTCATAAATGATTTTTTTGTGCATCTCAACATTTCACTTGTTTTTACTAAGCTCATGCAGTTCTTTGGGATAATCTTATTGTGCGCCCCTTGTATATTAAATCAACCCAAATCAAAACCTAAAGCCTAATAATATTTACGAGCATATACAAGTGTGGATTCATTTGTCTAATTTTTTCATTGAGTTGATATTTTTGTTTCTACTTAAATCTACAAATATTTCAAATGCGTGTGAGATATTCACTCTCACTCAGTTAGCATTTAATTTTTATAGGCACAAAGAGCCCCATAAGAAGATATGCTGAGTGTGCTCAAAGTTTATTTCTAAATCCATTGTAAAAAGTTACTACTATTTGAACTTGTACAGAATGTTCATATTTCTTTAATTGGTATTTGTATCAAGCTTTAGTATATAAGTCTTGTTCAAAACTTACACATATTATGTGTAATGCCTAATTCTCTCCTATATAGCCAATAATAAGCATATTGCATAAATATGTATCTATTAATCTTGTAATACTTATATTGTGTTTGGAAGTTCCTTTGAATGATTGAAAACAATAGCAATTAGTTTGCTTAATTGAAGGTTACGATCAATTTAACTATAATAGATAATATAATTTATAAAAAGGATATAAAAAGGTACATGATTTGATTATGTTAAGCAATTAACACATCCTATCTTCCAAAAAGATTGACCTTTTCACTTAGCACAAAGTGGACTTGAGGCAAGTTGGAACTTTTATTTGCTATATCACAAGAATCATATAATGTGTTGCTCGTGTTTTAATGTGATTGCCATTATTTTTCAATGATGTAATGTTTGATGCATTTATGGTTTATGAAGCATGAAAATATTAAGGATATAATGAGGTTTTTTGAAAAAGAGGTATGGTACTTGATTAATGGCCGGGTAGATAAGGGACGCGGGAGGGACCAGCGGACCCAACAAATGTGGCAAATACTTGAGGTTGAAAAATCAGCATAGGAAGACCACAATGAATGAGATAGAATACGGCTAATACCTGAGGTTGAAAGACCAAGTATGAACACCCCGTATTATTTCTCTTATTGGCCAATCATTATGAATAGGTTCTGAAAACCACGGTCTATCGCTATTAGTTAGGTACCACTCTTCAAGGGCCTTAAAGAATGAAAGTTATTAAATAGAACAATGTATTTAATGATTTATGAGATGTGCATGTATACTATTTGTTATTGCATCAGTTTCACCTTACTGAGATTTTAGCTCATTAGATTCAGGTGATGCAGGTGGAAATGTACAGGTTTGGAGATTAACTAAGTCTCTAGAGCGGTCGGACAGAGATTTATTCATATGCCATGCTTCGAGCTGTTTTGTTTAAAAATTGCTCTCAACAATGTTAATAATTGCTACAGCTTTAAGGTTACAAACCTAAGTGAAAGTTGTATTAAGTAATAAATTTCTCGTGAGTCCGACGTCCATCCACAGGGAAGTTGTTTGAAGAATTCAAGTTTTTATTTCTAAAAAGATGGAGTTTATGTGAGTCAAAATATATGAACAATTAATGTATGTTGTAACTAAAGAAAAATCGAAGTAATAAAAGTACTGAGGATTAGGGATCCACTCTTGAGTTTTGGATAGAGAAATTGTTATTTATTCTTTTTACCTCTATTAATTGCCACAATTGAAATTCATATATAATGAAGGTTCCAATGGGAAGATATTATCAAATAATTCATGCAATAAGGTAATTATGATATTGTCTTACTATTAAAAATTATTTTTTAATGCCAACACTTATTTATGGGATCAAATATTTATGCACACCTTCATCAACAATAAATCAAGGTTTTACATTAGCAGTTGGTGGGGTAAAACAGTATAATAAGTTAAATGAAATCAAGTATTTATTCCACCATTGGAGATATATAAATCAATAATCACCACAAAACAAGTAGAGTTTAGATAAAAAATAAAAATAATAATACAACATGCTTAAACATTTTCTATCCTTATAACCATTCCACTTCCCCCATTAATTAAATTAGCTCCTTCATCTAATTAATACAAGATAACAAAATCAAATCTTTGTAACTAATTTCGAATTAAAGGTGTATATTAATTATTGTCTCACAGATAGATAACTTGTTAATTCAAATAAAAAAAACTTTCTTTCAAATTAGAAATAAATGGCATAAATATATGTTTTTATCCATACAAAAATGAGAAAGGACATACCCAAAATTCTCTCCAATTCCTACCGTTGAAATTTGTTGGAGCACCCTCTTTTTTTTTTCTCTTCTTTCTTTTGCTTTTTCTTTTTTATTTCTCTGTTGTCGTGAGTGTGTGTGTGTGTTAATAACTTAACTATTACTTAGCTACAAAGAAAACCTAATATAATATATTATAACATATGTATACTTATCCTTAATATAATATAATATATTATAACATATGTATAATATATTATAACTATTACTACATTGTACACATGTATACACCCACATATATATATTATGGTATCATTTTATTATATTCCACACATATACTTATATATATATATATTTCGTACATATACCCCTAGGTATATATATATTATTATTATTTTTTTCTTATATATATATATATAATTAATACATAATATTTTTATTTATTTATTTGCATAGTTTATCCTACACCGATAAATACAACGATGACACCTTTCACTCACGTGTATCCTTATGGTATCTTATAGTTGACACCTAAATCTTCGTATCTTAGTACCAACTCAACTAATTAGATTAAAAAATTTGGAAACTAATACTGGGTGACAACTTCAGAAGTTTAATTATTAAAAATATCGTATAGCATATAGTGCATTATGAAATATCAACTAAAAATGCAATGGCACATACGTAGCATGAAATGCATGAACTATATTAGGCAGGTGAGTAGTGCGAGACTTGGGTATTACATCCTTCCTTCCTTATGAAAATTTCATCCCCAAAATTTTGCTCACCAAAAAAGCTCTGGGTATTTGGCTCTCATTTCATCTTCCCTTTCCCTTGTAGCCTCTTCCATTGACTGGTCCCTCCATAGTACCTTGACTAATGGAATTTTCTTATTTCTAAGTTGCTTTATCTCCTATAGTAGAATCTTGACAAGTCTTTCCTCGTAACTCAAATCTGATCTCAACTTTACTGATTTGTTTCATAGAATATGGGATGGATTCGCAACATACTTTCTCAACATGGATACGTGGAATACATTATGTACTTGAGGCATTGATGTAGGCAGGTCAAGTTTGTAAGCAACATCACCTATTCTCTTGGCAATAGAAAATGTACTAATATATCTAGGACTCAACTTTCCTTTCTTCACAAACCACATAATACCTTTCATTGAAGCTACCTTGAGAAACACTTGATCTCCTATGGAAAACTCTAGCATTCTCCTTCTTTGGTCTACATAACTTTTCTATCGACTCTAGGTAGTTTTCATTCTTTTCCAGATTTGTAACATAATGTCTGTCATTTCTCGAATCATGTTCAGGCCTAAAAGTTTCTTTTCACCTACCTCATCCCAATGAACTAGAGATATGCATTTTTTGCCATGCAGTGCTTTATAAAGAGCCACCCCAATTGTAGCATGATAACTATTGTTATATAAGAATTCCATCAGAGATAGGTACTTGCTCCACTATTCTTGAAAATCTAATATGCAGGCTCTAAGCATATCTTCTAAGGTTTGTATTATTCGATTAGATTATCCATCGGTCTGAGGATGATATGTAGTACTGAAAGATAATTGCATTCCTAATACCCTCTGTAGACTTCTCCAAAAGGTAGACATAAATCTCGAGTCTCTGTCAGAAGTAATAGATAGTGGTACACCATAGAGTCTAACCACTTCCTGTATGTATATATGTGCGTATCGGTCTATGGAATAGGTTGAACAAATGGGAAGAAAATAAGCTGATTTAGTTAATCTATCCACAATCACCCAAACAACATCATCATGACCTTTCACGGTCTTAGGTAAACCCGCCACAAAGTCTATAGTGATTCTTTTCCATTTCCATTGTAGAATAAGTAGAGATTGCAAAGTTCCCACTGGCCTTTGTTGTTCTGCTTTTATCTGCTGACATGCCAAATATTAGTCTACGTACTGTGCAATATCTCTTTTCATACCTGGCCACTAGTAATGTATCTTCAAGTAAACCTTAGATCATGCACACCCTCTCCGCATTCTCTCTCTTAAGTTTCATATTTCAATATGCATAATAATCCTTCACCAGCTCCAACCGCCTTTGTTGTCACATATTCAGTTCTTTTTGTGTAAAGAAGTATTTTAAGCTCTTATGATCTATATAAATTTCACACCTCTCTCCATATAGATAGTGCCTCTATATCTTCAGTACAAATACCACTGCATCAAGCTCCAAATCATGTGTAGGGTAATTTCTTTCATATTCTTTCAGTTACCTCGAAGCACATGCAATCACTTTCCCATTTTGCATCAGTACACATCCCAAGCCATTCTTCAATGTGTCATTGTAAACTACAAAGCCTCTAGTACCTGATGGAATTAAAAGAATGGGTGTTGATGTCAACCTCTTCTTTAATTCCTAGAAACTTTACTCGCACGCCTCTGTCCATTTAAATGTTATACCCTTTCGTGTTAACTGTGTTAAAGGGAAAGCAATCTTGGAAAATCCTTCTACAAATCTATGGTAGTATCCAGCCAAACCAAGAAAACTATGTACTTCTGAAGGATTTGTAGGTTGTGATCAGCTATTAATAACTTCTACTTTACTTGGATCTACTAATATTCCTACCCCTGATATGACATGTCCCAAGAATACCACTCGGTCTAACCAGAATTCACATTTGTTGAATTTAGCATATAATTATTTCACCTTTAAAATCTCTAACACCATTCTCAATTATGTCACGTGCTCTTATTTTGTTTTGGAGTAAATCAGGATATCATTGATAAACACAATAACAAATTTATCCAGAAAATCTCTGAATACCCGATTCATCAGGTTCATGAAAGCTGCTGGGGTGTTAGTCAATCTAAATGGCATCACCAAAAATTCATAATGTTCATACCTCGTGTGAAATCCTGTCTTCGAAATGTCATCTTTTTTTATTTTCAGTTGATGGTACCCCGATCGTAAATTAATCATTGAAAATACTACTGCACCCTGGAGCTGATTGAACAAATTGTCAATTCAAGGTAAAGGGTATTTATTCTTGATTATAACCTTATTTAAATCTTGGTAGTCTATACACAGCCTCATCGTACCATCCTCCTTTCGTACAAACAGGACGGGCGCACCCTACAGTGAAAAGTTAGGTCTAATAAAACTTTTTCCAGCAACTCCTGTAATTGTATCCTCAATTCCTTTAACATAAATAGAGCCATTCGGTATGGGGATTTTGAGATTGGATATATTCTCGGCTGTAGGTCAATAATGAACTCTATCCCATAATTAGGTGGTAACCTAGGGAGATCATCTAGAAATACTTCAGGGTATTCGTGGATGATAAGTGCATATTTTTATATTTATTTGTATCAATTCTTCTATGTCTTCTTTGCTTTGTTCTTGTTAATAATAGGTTTTTATTAATGTTTTATGTGTGACAGGAGTTTGAGAATAAAAGATTGAAAATGAGCCAAAACAAAGTTGATAGAAGCATTCTTGGGCTAAATTGACATGGTTCCACTGCGGCAGTGTTTGTATTTTGGGAATTAAAGTCTGATCGAAAACTTAATTGACCTGATTCTTATCTTATTGGAAATATAAGAGATGTATCTACAACTTTCATGTATGCAAGGTTTTCTAATTCAATTGATTTCAAAGAGTAAAATTCGGTTAAAGAGTCAAACATGCACTGAAACTTCCAGATATGACAGTCTATGTATATCTGGCATAACTCTCTCTACAAATGTGATATTGATCTGATTCAAGTGTTTACAGATAGCTAACATATAGGGATACAATTATTATAAGATACTAAAGGCCAATTCAGTATATAAAGAGGTCAAAAATTAGTTGAAATTGGATACATAATGTCAGATAGCCGTTTTGGAGAAGAAAAAATAGTAGCATCGGGGCCAAGACGCCTTATTTTCGATGCCTAAGCGTCGTGCTTACTGCTCTCTTTGAGAAATATGGCACCTAGGTATCATATTATAGCACCTAGGTGCTATCCATGTGACAAAACTGATGCTTTTGGTTGGAATGGTGGCAAGTGGCAATTCTTTACACCTTTTGACACATGTTTGTGATATGTATACACTAGATACATATATCATACCACACACATTACTCACTTTACACCAAATGCACAACACACTTTTCACACTTTACACCAAATTCATAACACACCTTCCCCACTTTACACAAAATACACAACACATCTTACACACTTTACACCAAATCACATCACCATCTCACACTTTATAAAAAGGCACTACCATCTCAACACAAACATGAATTTTCAGATTCACTCACTCTCTACATTCATTCACATTTTGAAAGCACTCTTGGGGTCTTTGGAGCTTCAAGGAAGAAAAAGTGGAAGAGGCTTGGATGAGGAGACATCAATAATCTACCATCAACCTCAACTATCTTCTTCAACCAATAAGTTTCTTTGATTCCCAATGTTGCTAATTTTTATTTTCTTGTCATTTCTTATCATGTTAGGCTAAACTTCCTTATTGGTTGAGGTTGATTTCAAAACCCTAGACATGAGTTTTTGTAATTGAATGTTTGATATTATTGATCAATTTTCCAATTGAGGTTGTTTATATTTTTCTATACTTAATGTCTTATGGGTATTTTCTTGCTTTGTTTGGGTGCGCAACTAAATCTGGTTTTAGAATTCCCTACAACTAGATTAGAGATTTTAGATTCGTAATTATCTTAAATTTCTAATCATGTGTAGTAAATTGTGATTAATGATTATGGGATATTTTTGTTAATTGCAATGAAAAATATAACCTAAGTTAAATGACCCGAGCTTGTGTGATTGTTGCTTAGATCAATCTATCTTTCTTATT
Source organism: Paulownia fortunei (assembly GCA_019321725.1). Taxonomy (NCBI): domain Eukaryota; kingdom Viridiplantae; phylum Streptophyta; class Magnoliopsida; order Lamiales; family Paulowniaceae; genus Paulownia; species Paulownia fortunei. The sequence goes on from CM033114.1 coordinate 14,502,329, forward strand.
TTAATGCATCCATTGGATTAAATCTAGAGAGCTTGTTCTAGGTTGTTTGGTGGGTAGAGAATTAGATAGAGAGCTTGTTCTGTTTAACGAAAAACTAAGGAAAGATTAGGGTAGTAGAGCTTGTTATTACCTACGGTTGATAATTTCACTGGCAAATTGTTCATAATATTGATATAAAATTAGAACTCATTATCTAGGGCGGCGAATGAAATCTCAACTTATTTTAATCATTGTTGATTGTTGTTTTGATTTTGATTGATTTATATTTTAATTAGTTTTAATTTATGTGATTTAGTTAATCAACTCAATTCCCCTAAACATTTGTTGTTTATTTCTAGAGTTTGCTTGTTGAAGTCTTAGGTTTAAGTTAAATTTCTTAGTTAGTTGAGTCGATAGTAAATCAATTAGCCTTGATCCTTATAGGATCGACTCTTAATCTCTCTATACTCGTTAAATATTTATTGAAGTAAGGTTTAAATTTGGTAGGCATACAACAACCGATCAAGTTTTTGGCGCCATTGCCGGGGACCAAGTATTTAATTAATTTATTATCTATTTCAGTTTTTTATTTTACTTTACTTACTTCTTTTTGTTAGTTTATATTAGTTTGTTTTCTTGTTATTTTCAGATCTTATGTCATCAGAGGACTTGAGGTTGAGACTTGAGCAAATTCGTATTAACTTGAATACACCGCTGCCACTATTACCACCACTTCCACCTATACCTCAAATCAATTCACCATCCAAGCTCGAGTTTGAAACTCTTCCTCCGAATTTTGAAACTCCTCATCAACCCGAAACTATTGAAATGGCACATAATCATAGAACATTGAAGGAGTTAGTTGCTCCAAATTTGGAGAATCAACCATTATGTATCACATATCCCAACTTAGAAGCCGGCTTTGAACTCACTGGGATGATTCATGTTTTGCCCACATTCCATGGTTTTGCGGGTGAGGATCCAAATAAACACTTGAAGGAATTTTATGTCGTGTGCTCTAGTATGAAACCAGCTGGCATTTCAGAAGAAGACATCAAGCTCATTGTCTTTCCTTTTTCATTGGCGGATTTGGCAAAGGAGTGGCTTTATTATCTACTGTCTGGCACGATTACCACAAGAATGAAATACGAAGGGTGTTTCTTGAGAGGTCTTTTCCAGCTTCCAAGGCAGGGAGCATCCAAAAATAAATATGTAGGATTCGACAATACAATGGGGAATCTCTCTATAAGTATTGGGAAAGATTTATAAAGTTGTGTGCCAGTTGTCCTCATCATCAAATCAGTGATCAACTTCTCATTCAATATTTCTATGAGGGGCTTATGCCAATGGAAAGAAGCATGATTGATGCTGCAAGTGGAGGGGCTTTAGTTGACAAGACACCCGAGGCAGCAAGGAATCTAATTGCAAATATGGCTGCAAATTCTCAACAATTCATCACCCGTAATGATCCACCACCGCCACCTAAGAGTGTCAATGAGGTAAACACATCACTTCTTGAACAAAAGCTTTCATACCTCACATCTTTAGTGCAACAACTGGCAGTAGGGCAACAAGTCAAAGCATTTGGAGTATGTTGCATGGTAGGGCATCCCACGGATATGTCTCCATCTCTCCAAGAGAGTTCTATGGAGCAAGCAAATATGATTGGTGGTTTTCCAAGTCAACCAAGGCAAAGATATAATCCATTCTCCAACACTTATAATGAAGGATAGAAGGATCATCCTAATTTGAGATACGGGAACCAACAACAACAACCTACTCCATTTCAAATGCCAAATTGACCACCCGATTTTCATCAATCGAATGTGCAACCATTTTTTCAATCTCCACAACAATCGGGCACATCCTTGGAGGATTTCGTGAAAGCACACAAACCCGTCTCCAACATATTGAAAATCAAGTAGGGCAAATAGCCACTAGTTTAAGTCAATTGGAAACACAAGGATTGGGCAAGTTACCTTTCCAACCCGTAGTGAATCCTAAGAAAAATGCAAGTGCCATAACTCTTAGAATCGAAAAACAATTGGAGTCTCCTAGCTTGCCAACAAAAAGAAGTATCTAAAGAGGTTGATAAAGGCGAGTCAAGTAATAGCATCTCTTCCTTAGATGATTCTCACTCGCCTACTCATCTACCACCCGTAGTCAAGGAGAATCCAAAGTCGGTAATCATTCCTAAACCTCTCTCTCATAATTATATAACACTTCCACCTTTTCCTAGCAAGTTAGCAAAATCTAAAAAAGAGGAGAAAGAAAAGGAGATCCTTGAAACTTTTTGAAAAATGGAGTTAAACATCCCTCTTCTTGATACCATCAAGCAAGTACCTCACTATGCCAAATTTCTCAAGGAGCTGTACACCAATAAAAGAAAGTTGAGAGGGGATGAAAAAGTAAATGTGGGGGAGAATGTTTCAGCAGTTTTTCAAAGAAAACTCCCTCAAAAGTGTAAGGATCCAGGCACTTTCACCATCCCTTGTACCATTGGTAATACCAGGTTTGAAAAGTACATGTTTGATTTAGGTGCATCAATCAATGTCATGCCATATGCCATTTATGTTTTCTTAAATCTAGGCCC
>CM033114.1:14505000-14562076 GCA_019321725.1 Paulownia fortunei
TATAACATCACACTTGCAAATCATCATCAACTTGTTGTGGATATTATGCAAGCTCCTTCTCTATCCCATCTACTAGTGAGCCTACCGATAGAAGAATATTGAGAATGTAGGATCTCTTCTCAGATTGTAAAACAATCTTAAGGTTCCTTAACTAATCGAAAAAATTAGGTCCAGTTAATTTATTAGCTTCCAAGATAGATAAAAATGGATTTTTAGCCATTTACAGACAATCTAGAAATTTAAACGAGGCAAAAAATTAGCATTCTTTCAAAAATATATTCATTTATTACAAAATCTTTAACAATAAATGTCTCCCACTATTTTATTCAAATTCCATCACCCCTAATGGAAATTTGAAAAATCTTATGGTAGGCATGGATTATTGGGTCCAGCTCAATTTTATTCATATTTGCTTAAAATCAGAATTTAAAAATTCCTTTACTTTATTTTTAATTTAATTGGGGTATTTATTTTAACCAAGACCTCATTAATTTTAATCTTAGTTTATTTATTGTGTTTGTATCCAATTGACGATAAGCATATATTTGAAATTATTAAATAAATCCTACGTATGCATCTAATACATACATAATCTAGATGATCATAAGCCAACCCTATGTGATCCATTTGAGCCGAAAATAGATCTGAGGGTAATAAAATAAAAATAAAAACTAATTTCTATTACATGAATATATCCCATATATTCATAAGCTTTCTCTTGATTCTTCGTCTTGGTCCTTCTTCTTGTCCACCAAAAACAAAAACAAAAACCTCACCCTATTCTACTCTCATTTCATAAATATAAAGTACATATAAGGAAAGAATTAGAGACTCGCAAGCCCCATTTCATAAACCTAAAGATCAATAAATTCAATTATATTGGTCTAAAAGGCTACATGATCATCCCATACATGCCAACAAAACCATCACATAAATTTATTAAACCATGTAAATTTATCATCCATTTAAATTGTAATTTCACGACTTGGGATAAAATCTCTATTTTCAAGAATAATCCTTTTAAAATTTTTAAAATGAACACTTTAGTTAAAATAACAAAAAACTAAATTTTTACAATTCAACATGATGATGATGTGTGGCACCAACACGTAGCGTGTAGAGTGCGTTGTTGCATGTAGTTGTGCTATGTATTTTCCCTCTTTCGATTGAATCGAATTCAATCATACATGTTCTATTTAACAATTAAATTAATTGCAAAATTATTTTATCCCAATCAAAAATATATTAAATTAATTAGAATTTAATAATTAAATTCACATGCATAAATCAATCCAATTGGAATTGCGCAAACCATGGCTCTAATACTAGTGTTCGGTTTGCGTGATCTCGGGGTATGCACAACAAAAAATTAAAATTTTAGAAATAACATGCCAAAATAATTATAGCAGTATCCCAAATCCAATGCGATTTTTAACAATCTTATAATTTCTAATAGTGTAATAAATAAATTAACATAGTTTCAACTTATACCCTTCAATGCACTCTAGTTGTCGTAGGGATTGAAGCAAATGGTTATTAGCCCCTTTCTAAATTTTGGTTCATAGGGATCCAAGTGTTTTCCCTCTAAAATAGTCCACATTTTAAGCAAGAACATAAAATAAGAATTCTGCTAGCAATTCTGATTCTTTTACTAACCTAGTTTATAAAGTGAATAAAGTGAATATTAATACTTGTTATCAACTTGTGAAAAAAGAATTAATACTTAAAAAAATATGGAATTTTGGTAGAATAAAAGATAAAGGAAAAAAAAATTCTCTCTCTTTTTCTCTTATGGACAAATATTTAGGGGCTACTATTAGCCTCAATTTTTTGGCCATCATGGCTTAAATAGGGGACTCAAAAATTCCAAGAGTTTCATTCTTGCTATTTTTGGTCTCTTTTTAATTGGTTGGAAGATATTTGGTTGTCCCAAAATTCTCCAACTCTATCCCTTTCCAAAGATATTTAGGGTCTCCCAAGAATTTCAAACTCTTGAGTTTCCATCCATTTTCAACAAGTTTCATAGGCCTTTCCTAACGGGCCTCTTTAAATTGGACTTGTACTTTATAATAAATTCCATAATTAATTCAATTAATTATTTTAGTTCAAATTTAATTAATTAATCCATCTAGCCCACCTAACTAAATTAGGCCCAATAAATAATCTAATTATTTAATTGAGTATATTAATTTAATAATTAAATTAATTTAGGGACTACATAATTAATTAATCTATTCAAATAATTGTTTAACCCTAATTGGGATTTCTAATCTTATTAGGTCTAATTAGATAATCTAATTATTTAATTAAATAATTAATTTAATGAGTTGAATTAATTTAAGTTTCAATTAATTAATCTATTTTATTTGATTTGATCCAACTCCTTGAATCAATTCATAAGTTAAAAATATTTCATCTCAAATTATGTGTGGCCTTTTAGGTTCACAACTAAGCTAGTAGTAGGCTTGCAATATTTGCAACTTATGAATAATAATAATTCTAATTAATTAGTCCGCTTGAAATTAACTTCTTCTTTTCAAGAATCTCACAAGTCATTGGAAAGACATAACAAGTGTATCATGACTACCTAAACGTAGATGAAATAGCAAGTGACCCTATTTCAATTATGAGTATCATACACGTAATGTCCTTCAGTCTACTAATCTCCTGATTGAGTCTAAGGCATGGATTAATAGTCAAAATCTTAATTGTTTAATGACTATGATTTCATTTCAAGTTTCAATGACTCATGGCTAATCATTAAAAAACCCCTATCTAACTTTCATCCTGTTTTGGCCAATGACTTCTAAGTCATGCACTATAAAATATTAGAGACTCACTTGTTTTGCCAGACAAATAACAAATCTTTTGTTGGCCCCTCATTAACCTCCATATATATTAATGCAACATCCAACATACCCACTTTATAATTATCAGGTAATAAGAAGATATATCAAAATGGAACAGGACATGCAGTAGCTCTTTAAATCTTTCCCAAGTTATAGTAAAGGGATCCTCTATACTCCTCATTGTATCCCACCAGTGTCCAGCACTTCCACAAAGCATAAAAGAGGCGCATATCACCTCTTTTCCTCTGGGACTCTGCTATACTAGAACATATTCTCAAGGGTTCTCAGTCAATCCTCTGTGGCTGTGTGATCTACCGCATCTTCAAATATTGGTGGATTGAGATTCCTGAATCTTTCCCCAACTATCCCCACGTGTTCCGCTTGGGGCTGTGGTTGATTCATTTCAGCTTTCTGTTTCCTACCCACATTCCTCTATTGGATGAGTTGTTAAATTATTCCAACTGTCGCTAAATAAGTTATGTAAGTCAGTTTATAACAGTGTCCCGATCAACATTTGGCATAGATATCTCCCTTTCTTGTTTGTAGCTCCACTACTACTCTCACTCCGTGTTCTTGTCATGGCTGTAATACTGATTTAGAACATAGCTAATATAATTCATGAAACAATAATACATCACATAATAAAATAAAACTTACGAGCAATGTTGTGCTTCCACAAGTTCCAAGTTTAAGTGAATTGATAATCTATAGAACGTAAAACCGGGCTCTGATACCACTCTATAACACCCCCATTACTACATAACTATATATATAGTATAATTTGACATGATAGAACCTGTGTGCATGCATGAAAATCTTTTTTTCTCCCTGTAACAACTTAATAAATAATAAACTATTTTCCCACTCACATACCTGTATGCATGTAGAGAACCCATAACAACCACAATATTTATATACTCATGTACATAAAAGTTTAAAAAGTAACATAAAGTACAAGTTCCAAATTTTAATACAGTAAACTCCAAAATCAAATAAGCTAACAACTAGCCCAACAGGTCATCATCCATGTACACTAATCTTCAGAACTTGTAGGAACTCCAACAGTTTGCCCAGTAAGTCTATGGCTTCAAGTATCACCAAATTCATCTACAATGCGTGACCTACATGAGCATTCTAATGCTCAGTAAGTGAAAATCATACATGCTGAACGATTAATCTAATATATATGTAATGCATTTCTATGAGATCATGACAAAATTGCGAACTCATGCATCAAAATCATTTCATTCAAAATCATTTTCCATCACTGGGCCCTTGGCCCACCTATATGAACCAAATAGAGCTTTCAACAATATCAATAATCACATAACCATAAACAGATCAACACAGTTCGAGGGCTATCTCCTGGGATCACCAGAGGTCCACACTCTATTTTCCCTTATGACCCTCCAAATGTCTTCCCACCAGCGGCGTCAATAAGGGCACAGTTAAGTGGTCCACCCTCTCATGACCACTAGAGGTACACCCCCTGTCCACCTCTATGATCCTTTGAGAAGTAATACTCGTGGCGTCCCAAATTATCATATAAATAAGCCACACAGGCCTCGGTACAGTAGTAGTGGACAACCAAAATATTTTCTTTTTAAAAGTAATGGCATGCATACAAAACCTCAACTGTGAGCAGTGTTATGCATGTACGTATAAATATTGATGAATGGCATGTTCAATGACACAACGAATCTCATATCCCATCATCCAAGCAACGTATGAACTCTAAGATATTTATAATACTCATAATACACTCATCAAGATACAAGGATCATATTTAATATAGATAAGGCAAGAAATACTATGCCCATACATTGTAGTTGCAAATGGATTTTCAATTACCTTTCACCTTTGATGTCCTACTAAAGGTTATTAAGATTCTTCTCCCTAACCTTAGATATAAGGTAACCTGTAAAAGTATAGCGTATTAATTTTCATTCTTAACCAATAGGTTTCTATATCAAATCTCATAAGGGATCTTAAATCTTAAATTTAATTAACAATCAAACCTTAAAATTTATACTTCACCCCAATTAGAACCTTTTAAATACCTTAATTTCTCATCTCAAATTTATTCTAATATTATCTAATTGATGTGTTATAATCCCCACAACCAATCTCTTAATTAAATTAGCTCATTCATCCAATTAATACAAGACAACAAAATCAAATCTTTGTAACATATTTTGAATTAAAGGTGTATATTAATTATTGTCTCATAGATAGATAACTAGTTAATTCAAAGAAAAAAACTTTCTTTCAAATTAGAAATAAATGGTATTACCCGTACAAAAATGAGAAGGGACCTACCCAAAATTCTCTCCAACTCCTACCGTTAAAATTTGTTGGAGCACCCTCTCTTTTATTTTTTTTTTATCTCTTCTTTCTTTTTCTTCTTCTTTTTTGTTTCTCTGCTGCCGTTAGTATGTGTGTGTGTGGTGTTAATCATGTGTGTGTGTGTTAATAACTTAACTATTATTAGCTACTAAGAAAATATAATATAATATATTATAACATATGTATACTTATCCTTAATATAATATAATATATTATACTGTAATATAATATATTATAACTATTACTACACTGTACATGTGTATACATATATGCATATATATACACACATATTATGGTATCATTTTATTATACTCCACACATATACTTATATATATATATATTGTGCATCTACCCCTAGGTATATATATATTATTATTATTATTTTCTTATAAATATATAATTAATACATAATATTTTTATTTATTTATTCACATAGTTTATCTTACACCGATAAACACAACGATGTCACTTTTCACTTACGTGTATCCTTATGGTATTTGATAGTTGACACCTAAATCCTCGTATCTTAGTACCAACTCAACCAATTAGATTAAAAAATTTGAAAACTACTATCGGGTGACAACTTCAAAAGTTTAATTATTAAAAATTTTGTATAACATATAGTGTATTATGAAATATCAATTAAAAATATAATGACACATACGTAAAATGAAATTCATGAACTATATTGGCTAGGTGAGTAGCGCGAGGCTCGGGTATTACAGTAAAACCCAAGAAGAATAAGGGAAAGGGGAAGTGGAAGGGTTCTAGGAAAGCCAACAACCTGAAGACAACTGGTGGAGTATAAAAGAGCTCCAATAATGCTGATGATAAGTGCCACTACTGCAGCAAACATGGGCATTGGAAGAGAAACTGCAAGGAGTTTCTTGCGAGCCTAAAGAGTTCAGGTAATTATTTTGTTGAAGTTAACTTATCAATTAATAATGCTTCTTGGGTATTTGATACCAGCTATAGGTCTCATCTTTGCAATGACTTGCAGATGATGCCAAGAAGCAGGAAGCTAAGTAGGGGAGAGATGATCCTACGGCTAGAGAATAGAGCAGATGTTGCTGCATTAGCCATAGGAAGTGTTAGCTTTATAAAAAGGAGTAGTTTTATTTTTGAAAAAGTGTAATTATGTTCCAAAGATAGTCAAGAACATTATCTTCATTCATGTTTTACATGGAGAAGATTTTACTTTTTCAATAAAACATGGAAACTATTCTATTTTTAGGGATCTAGTTTTGATTACCTCTGGCATATTGATGAACGGTTTATATTCTATTCTCCCCATAACTTCTTTTTCCATGTTTAATAAAATAATAGGAAATTAGATACTCATAGTTCCCAACTGCACGCTAGATTAGGATGCATCTCTAAATAGAGAATTCACAAGTTAGCCAAATTACTCGATCTTCTGAAATAGCAAACATATGAATCATGTCTCAAGGAAAAGATGACCAAATCACCATTTGTTGGACAAGTGGAGCAAGCTAAAGATCTATTGGATTTGATCTATATAGAAATATGCGAGCCACTAAGTGTTAGTGCTCATAGGAACTACCACTACTTCATAAAATTTTATCGATGATTATTCTGATTATGGTTATGTTTACTGTTTGTGGTATAAATCTGAAGCCTTTAAAAGTTTAAAAAGTTTAGATGCAAAGTGGAGAAACAGACTGGACTACTTATCAAATCTTTTCGATCAGAACGAGAAGGTGAATACTTGAGCACAGAGATTCTTAATTATCTGAAAGAGAATGGGATTCTCTTTTAGTGGACCCTTCCTACTACTGCTCAACTCAATAGAGTTGCAGAGCATAGAAATCAAACCATGTTAGACATTGTTTGATCTATGATGAGTTTTACTGGACTTTCTATTTCATTCTGGGGCTATACTCTAGAAATGGCGACATATCTATTAAATAAAGTACCATCAAAGTCAGTGTCCATAACATTATTTGAGATGTTGTTTGGGACACCATACACTTACAAATACCTTAGAGTATGGGGGTGTGCTACTTACGTGAAGCAGCAAGTAGAAGACAAATTGGATATGAGATCCAGTTTATGTAAAGTTCGTGGGGTATCCAAAGGGATCTATTGTATATTATTTCTATGCCTCCTCGAAATAATGGGTGTTTGTTTCGAGGAATGCCACTTCTTAGAGGAGGAGTTTCTATAGGATAGAAATGGCAAAGTCATGGAACTTAAAAAAATTCAAGAACCACAAAACCTCAAAACAAATGCAGTAATTTGCCAACTAGTTAAGGCCGAGCCTTCTGACACACAACCTCTTAGGAGATCAAAAAGAATCTCAAAGCCACCTAAGAGATATAACTTTTTATTAGAAAACAATGAGGAGAATCTCCTCTTGGATAGTGATTCAAGGACTTATGAAGAGGTGATGTCTGATATTGACTCGGGAAGTTGATAAGATGTTATACAATCTGATATGGACTCTATGTACTCCAATAAAGTATGGACCTTGGTGGATCCACTATAAAGAATAGTTCTCATTGATAGAAAATGGGTCTATAAGTAGAAGTATGGAGTAAATGGAGAGGTAGTGACCTATAAAATACTACTAATTGCAAAAGATTATACTCAGAAATAAGAAATTAATTATGAGGAAACCTTTTCGCTAGTAGCAATGCTTAAATCCATTCAGATACTGCTGGCCATATCAACATATTATGACTACAAGATACTATAGATCGATGTGAATATCATTTTCCTTAATAGAAATATTAAGAAATAGATCTATATGAGGCAAGAAGAAGGCTTTATATCTAGAGAGAGCGAGCAAAAGGTCTACAAGATTCGGAGATCCATTTATGGGCTCAATCAGGCTTCCTAAAGTTAGAACATCTACTTTGACAAGGTAATCAAATTATTTAGTTTTCACAAGAACCCAGATGAACCTTATGTCTAGAGAAAGGTAAATGGGAGCATAGTGATATTTATTATGTTGTATGTTGATGATATCCAACTCATTGGGATAATGTAGGGATACAATAGTCAACTAAGACTTGGTTGTCTAACTAGTTCTCCATGAAGAATTTGGGAAAACATCATTTATTTTGGAATAAAGAACTTTGGAGATAGGTCTAGAAGGATGATCAGACCATCCCAATCCACGTACATAGATAAAATGCTATAGAGGTTTAACATAGAGGAATCCAAATGAGGATTCTTGCCAATGAGTCATGACATTTTTGTCTCAAGGGCTATTTCCCCAAAGACTCTTAAGAAGAGAGAAAGGATGACTCACATACCTTATGCACCTGCCATTGAAAGCATAATATATGGTATGTTATGTATGAGGCTTGATATCGCATATGCTTTAAGTATCACGAGTAGATATCATTCCAATCCAAGTAACTACCGGAAAGATGTAAAGATGATCCTTAATTACTTGAGAAGAACTAAGGATATCTTGCTTATATATAGCTCTAGAGACCTGAAACTAGAAGGTTATACCAATTCTAGTTTTCAATCTATTATAGATGAATCAAAGTCTATGTCCGGATACATATTTACCATAAATGGTGGTGCGGTCAGCTAGAAGAGTTCCAAGAAAGATACTACCGTAGATTCTACCACCGAGGTTGAATACATTGTTATATGTAATGCAACAAAGGAATCTATTTGGATGAGGAACTTCATCCAAGAATTGGGTGTAGTTCCATTCATTATTGATCCTATAATGATATAATGTGTTAACAACGGAGCTATTGCACAAGGAAAAGAACCAAGATCTCGTCAAAAATCTAAATACACATTATGAGGCTATACTAATTGATTAGAGAGATTAATGGTAGAGATGATGTCTTAGCGGATAGAGTCGCTTCGGTAGAAATGTAGCAAATCTACTAACCAAGCCCCTATGCAAAAAGTATCCGATAAACATCTTGAGAAGATGGGCCTCAAGTACATGGGAAATGAACATTAGGGAAAGTGGGAGATTGTTAGAGTAGTGGCAAGCGTGCCAATTATATTGGGTGTCTTTTATGCTCTTGTATTTGTAAAATAATCTTTTTCAAATCATATTAATAAAACATGCAATTTTTTTATCTTTAATTTCTTATGTTAATTAGATAAAGTCCCTAGACAAAATTTAGCTATAGGGCATGGTTGCATATTTAATGGTGATCATGAAAATACCTCTAAGGATTTGGTCTTAAATTAGTTTTGAGTCAAGGGAATTTTGATACGAGACATCAAATAGCCCAACAGACTCACACATATGATGTATGCTGGCATGAGGAGGATGTCTCACTCCATGGACATTAGCGTAGTGATGCTAGTGCATGTATATGGGTGTTTGTTAGAGAACAAGTACACTAAACAGGCCTGATGGAAAACATTAGTTGGGGATATTTTCAATCAAAATAAGAATTTCCATGCTACGATAGTATACGTTTAGTCTTTTGATTTTGAGGCACCATGGTAGCCTCGTGCATGCTATGTTCTATTTTGATATATCATTTGATTGCCTAACAATCATAAAGAGGGTACATTGGATGTTGCATTAACATGTATGGAGGTTAATGAGTGGCCAACAAAGGATCCATCACTTGTCTGAAAAAACAAGTGAATGTCCTATGTTTTCATAGTTCTTGATTCAGAAGTCCCTGGCCAAGGCAAGATCAATGTTAGATGGGGTTTTCTAACGATTCATCATGAGTAATTGTAACTTAAAATGGTATTATAGTTATGGAGTCAATTACGATTTCAACTTGTAATCCATGCCCTAGACTCAATTGGAAGATTAGATAACAAAAGGACCTTAGTGTATGGTACTCGTAATTGAAATAGTTTCACTTGCTAATTTACCCAAGACTAGTAAAGGAATCAGAATACCAAATAGTTTAAGATCAACCAAATATATTCCAACCAATAAAAGAGGAGGCCAAAGAGAGGACTTTTGGAATTTTTGGGCCACTAGTATTAAAAAGAGATGGCCAAATACTCCTTAAATTTTCCTAATAAGCACTCGCACACATGACTAGCTTCTCTATGTCAATGCCTATGCAGTGAGATATTCTCCAAAGTTATAGAGTCATATTCCATGATCTTCATCATATGCACTACTATGCTCCATAATAAGGTACGGTATAAGGACTTTATCTAATTCTTTAAATGTAATTGAAGATAAAAAACACCAATATTATCAATATATTTCTAATACGATCTTATTTCACACGAGTGTAGAAGTGGCACTAACTCAAACGTCGGGCACTACTCTAACATGTATATATGAGATGCGTATATAGTTTATGTAATGCTTACCTTATAATTATACTTGAAATCACTAGGATAGTGCAACATTAAAATAAATGAACATAGTAATCAATAGATAAGGTCTTAGATTATATATTTGGATCCTCGATTGAAATTAAATTCAAGTTAAGGAACTTTTAAGTATATTCCATATTAAATGAATATCCATATTGGGTTGGACCCAATTACCATGCCTTCCATTAAAAGTAGATGGCATGAGATTGCTACCACATTTAATGCATTGGTGACAAATTGTCTAATATGCTAAATGATGGAAAGTTGTGTTGTTTATGACTTATTAGATGTTTAGATGCTCCATTAACATGGATGTTTGATGGGTAATACTTGACACTAAGTACTATATGGGCTTATAAAATTGGAGTATATGGGAAAGAGTGAGGTAAAATAGCTTGAGGATTACATAGAGATGCTACCATTAATAATTTAACGACCATTTAATATTTTTGTATGGGCTCATAGAATTAGGGCATATAAAATAACTAATTGGACCTCAAGCCTACTATAAAATTAGATTTCCTGAATTGCCATCTAGAGAGTGATGGAATTTGAGTAAGATAGTGGGCGATATTTATAAGTAAAGACCATATTTTAAATGAATATATTTTGAATGAATGCTTATTTTCTACCTCATATGATTTTGTAGATAATTCTATAAAATAGCCAAAAAATCCACTTGCGTCAATTTTTTGGACACAAATAAAGTTGTTGGTCCTAACTATGATGATTGGTTGAGGAGTCTTTGGATTGTTCACCAGTACGAAAAGATGGCATATGCCCTCAATATGTCGCTATTGCCAACACTGTCAACATATGCTATTGAGGAAGATCTTGCAGAATATTGCAACCAAGTTGAGGATGATCTTCAAGCTTGGTGCTATATGATAGCATCTATCTTAAATTAGTTGTAAAGATAACCTAAAAATTATTAGAGCAGTGTCCGACAATCCAATTAGTTTAGCTAGATTTTACTTTCTTGTACAAACAATCTTATTCAAAAGTTCATTAATAATACAGGCATTTCTTTATCTTTATTTTTTTTTTATCAATTGGATAAAGTCTTTAGATCATATATAGATATGGGGCATGGCGTGCATATAATATGCCAATATAGATTTGATCTTAAATTTATTTTGAGTTGAGTGTTTATTAAGATGGGACAATGATAAGTCCAATAGACTCACACACATGATGCATGCTTGGAAAGAAAGATGTTTCACTCCATTGGCAATAGTGTGGCGATGCTAGTGACATGGATGGTTATTGGGAACAAGTACATCAAACCGGCCCATAGAAAATTCTCAATTGAAAATATTATTTGTTAGATGAGAAGTTTTTAGTTATGATAGTGCATTAACTAGTCTTTAGTCTTGAGAACAACACTTTCTTTGGATAATGATACAAGAAACTATGGAGAGCGATGTCTGACATTGAGTTGGGGAGATGGCAAGAGGCCGTGCAATTAGAAATGGATTCCATGCACTCTAACAAGGTATAGATCTTAATGGACCCACCTAAGATATAGTACCTATTAGCTGCAAATGGGTCTACAAATGAAAGCTTGGAGTAGATGGAGGATAAAGACCTGTAAGGCACAACTAGTTACATAGGGTTGTACTAAAAAATAAGGAATTAACTATGAGGAAGCCTTCTTACAAATGGTGATGTTGAAATCAATTGAATTATGATGGCTCTATCTGCGTACTATGATTATGATATATGACAGACAGTGAAGACCACCTTTTTTTAATGGGAATATTGAGAAGAAATCTATATTAGGCATCTTGAGGTCTTCACATCTATAGAAAGTGAGCAAAAAGTTTACAAACTCTAGAGATCCATAATAAACTCAAACAAGCTTCTTGAAATTAGAACATTTGATTAAATGAGGCAATAAATAGTTTGGTTTCCTCAACTATCTGGATGAACCATGTGTGTATAAAAAGGTTAGTAGAGTGTAGTAATATCTATGTTGCTTTACATTGACGACATTCTACTTATTGCAAATAATATAGGGATGCTGCAGTCAATAAAGGGTTGGTTGTGCACATAATTCTCTATGAGGATTTGGGAAATGCATCCTATATTTAGGGGGTAAAGATCTATAAATATGGATCTATGAGAATGATCGAACTATCCCAGTCCTTGTAAATAGATAAGATGCTAAAAATGCATAGCATGGAGGAATCCATTAGGGGATTTCTACGGATGAGTCAAGGTATTTCTTTCTTTAAATTTATCTCCCCAAAGACTCATAAGGAAAGTAAAAGAATGACTCATCCATAGAAATCCCCTTATAGATTAGTTCTGAGTGTTGTTGATCCAATAATGGTGTACGATGATAATAATTAGATGATTGTGCAATCAAAGGAGCTAATATCTCATCAAAGGTCTAAGCACATCATGTGGCGATACCACATGATTTATGAGATCAGTGGTATAAACAACGTCAAGGTGGAAATAATTGCACAGTAGAAAATGTAATAGATCTACCGACCAAACTCCCAGTGTAAAGGGTATTCAAAGGACACCTTGAGAAGATAGACCTATGATACATGGGTAATTAGCTATAGGGAAAGTAGGAGATTGTTAGAGTAGTACCAAGTATGCCAATTAGTGACTGCTTCTATACTTTTGTAATAAATAGTCTTATGTAAAAGTATATTAATAAAATAGTACTTCATTATCTTTAATTTTCTTTAATCAATTAGATAAAATCCATAGATTATACTTAGCTACATAGCATGGTTGCGCATATAATGGGGATCATAAAATATGCCTTTTTGGCTTTGGTCTTAAACTAGTTTCAAGTTGAGGGTTTATCGAGATAGGACATCGATAAATCCATCAAGAATTTGCACACATGATGCATGCTCAAAAGGATGATGTCTTGCTCTATAGGCATCGACGAGGGAAGTTAGCACATATGTGTGAGTTCTTGTTAAAGAAAAAGTATACTAAATATGCCTACTTGGATATTTGAATAAAAATTATATTTGTCAAATGAGAATTTTCTAGTTACGGAGTGAAAGAATTAGTCCTTAAACTTGAGACACTATTGTAACCATGTACATGATATGTTGCACTTTGATATATTTCTTAATTTCCTGGTAATTGCAAGGTGAATACATTAAGTGTATATCTTCATGTATGGAGATTAATGAGTGCCCAATAAAGGATTCCTCACCTATCTGGAAGAATAAGTGAATCTCCTATGTTTTCATAGTCCTTGACTCTGAAAACTTTGGCCATGGAAGGATGAATATTACATTAGAGTTTTTTAAATGATTCATCAAAAAGTCAATGAAACTTGATTATGAGACGTAAGGATAGTACTTACATGGTACTCATAATACTAAAAGGGTTTGCTGCTATTTCACATAAGACAAGGTAGTTATGATGTAATTTTAAGTGCTTCTCAGGACTTGTGGTTTCTTGGAATTAAGGTGTTAATTCCAAGAGATATAACTAATGGGAATAACTAATCAAAGTATTGGAATTAAGGTGTTAATTCCAAGAGACATAATTAATGTGAATAATTAATCAAAGTAAAATAATTCACCTAAGTTGCAAGAATTGAAAGTTCACTACTAGTTTAGTTGTGAACCTAAGGAGCCACACACAAATTGAAAAAGTCCACTTCTACTGTGGAAGGTGATTCAAGGAATTGTATAAAATTAATTATTGGTGATTAATTAATTAGAGTCGAAATTAATTTAAAAAGTTAAATTAAATTTATTCAGTTAAACAGTAAGATTATTTAGTTGGACCTAATAAAATTAGGGACTCATGAGGAGTGAATAAATTAATTAATTAAATTTAATTAACTTTAAATAATTTATTAATAAGATTAAATTAATTGATTATATCAATTAATTAAATTAGGCATAAATTAATTTGAAGAATTAAATTAATTTATCAAATTGACTAATATAATTATTTAATTGGGCCTAATTTGATTGCTTAAGTGGAACTAGTTAACTAATTGATTGGATTAATTATCTAAATTGGGCTTGTTTAATTGACAGGGATCAATTAAATGGACTTAATTAAATTAATTAAAGTCAAAGCCAAGATAATAGGCCTATAAGAAAGGCCCTTAGGAGTCTTGGTCTTGGTGAGCAAGTCAAAAACTTTGAGTCTTGGATGAAAAGAAAGGGATAAAATAAGTATGGAATGGGATAGATACCTATTGGAACAAATACTTTATCGTGCATGTTCGTGCAATGAAGATGAATGAATTTATACAGTTGCGGCAGGGAGCTATGACAGTTGGGGGCTATATTTGAAAATTTGAACAGTTATCTAGGTTTGCCACACATATGTCAGCACTGATGTACTAAAGGTAGAGAGATTCCTTGAAGGTTTGAGGCCAGAACTATACAGAGATGTTAATATGGCGGGAATTCAAGGAGTCACCTATTCGCAGATTGCTGAGAGAGCATTAGTCATTGAGCAAGTTGAACTCATAATTATTCATGCATAGGAAGCCCGTTGCCAATTTAAGCAAAGACAAGGACAAAGATGGGCTGGAAATGAAAACAAGAAACAATTCCAAACTCAAAGCCAGAAACCCGAATTCTGATCAAAACCAGGGCAGCAACAGTGGAAGCAAAATAAGATACCAAAGATAGAGCAGCGGAAAGCACCAATGCCACAATCTATGTGCCCTAGATGTGGTGGCCAACATATGAAAAACTGCCCAGAACATGCTTGGAGAACCTAAACTCTATAAAGCAACAGAATGTACTTGCTAGAGTTTTTACCATTACTAGAGCAGACATAGAGGTGAATCTATCGGTAGTGATAGGTAAACTCTTTATTCATGATACTCCAACATTCATACTATTTGATTCATGAGCTACACATTTATTTGCGTCCACTGAGTATGTGAAGAGGCTGGGTAGGACACCTGATGTAACAGAAGTTAGTTATAATATGACGATTTCTTCTGGAGATTCAAAGCAAACTAATCAGATTTTAAAAGCTTGTGCCATTCCTATTGAAGATAGAGAACTATATGCTAATTTGATTGTATTGGCCATGAATGACTATGACATAATTTTGGGCATGGACTAGTTATCAAAGTACTGTGCTACCATAGATTGCCAGAAAAAGATAGTGATATTCCAACCTCCTGGAGAAAAACCTTTTATTTTCGCTGGGATTATGTAGAGCTTCAGATTCCCACTAATATCTACACTGAAGGTACAACGTTTACTAGAAGTTGGCTGTGAGGGGTATTTAGTTAGTGTTATGAGCATTGAAAAACAACACCATTCTATTATTAGTGAAGTACCAGTAGTTCACTGATCGGTTGTCGTATGCCTACCAAATTTAAATCTTACTTCAATAAATATTTAACGAGTATAGAGTGAGTAAGAGTCGATCCCACAAGGATCAAGGCTAATTGATTTACTATAGACTCAACTAACTAAGAAATTTAAATTAAACCTAAGACTTCAACAAGCAAACTCTACAAATAAACAACAAATATTTGGGGGGATTGAGTTGATTAACTAAATCACATAAATTAAAACTAATTAAAATATAAATCAATCAAAATCAAAACAACAATCAACAATCGATTAAAATAGGTTGAGATTTCATTCGCTGCCACTAGACAATGAGTTCTAATTTCATATTAATATTATGAATAATTTGTCAATGAAATTATCAATCGTAGGTAATAACAAGCTCTACTACCCCAATCCTTCCATAGTTTCTCGTTAGATAGAACAAGCTCTCTATCTTATTCTCTACCCACCAAACAACCTAGAACAAGCTCTCTAGATTTAATCCAATGGATGCATTAAAATAAGAAAGATAGATTGATCTAAGCAACAACTACACAAGCTCGGGTCATTTAACTTATGTTATATTTTCTATTGCAATTAACAAAAATAATCACAATTTACTACACATGATTAGAAATTCAAGACAATTACCGATCTAAAATTTCTAATTTAATTGTAGGGAATTCTCAAACCCGATTTGGTTGCGCACCCAAACAAAGTAAGAAAATACCCATAAGATATTAAGTATAGAAAAACATAAATAACCTCAATTGAAAAATTGATCAATAATATCAAACATTCAATTACAAAAACTCATATCTAGGGTTTTAAAATCAACGTCAACCAATAAGGAAGTTTAGCCTAACATGATAAGAAATGACAAGAAAATAAAAATTAGCAACATTAGGAATCAAAAAAACTTATTGGTTGAAGAAGATAGTTGAGGTTGATGGTAGATTATTGATGTCTCCTCATCCAAGCCTCTTCCACTTTTTCTTCCTTGAAGCTCCAAAGACCCCAAGAGTGCTTTCAAAATGTGAATGAATGTAGAGAGTGAGTGAATCTAAAAATTCATGTTTGTGTTGAGATGATAGTGCCCTTTTATAAAGTGTGAGATGGTGATGTGATTTGGTGTAAAGTGTGTAAGATGTGTTGTGTATTTTGTGTAAAGTGGGGAAGGTGTGTTGTGCATTTGGTGTAAAGTGTGAAAGGTGTGTTGTGCATTTGGTGTAAAGTGATTAATGTGTGTAGTATGATATATGTATCTAGTGTATACATATCACAAACATGTGCCGAAAGGTGTAAAGGATTGCCACTTGCCACCATCCTAACCAAAAGCATTAGTTTTGTCACATGGATAGCACCTAGGCACTATAATATGACACCTAGGTGGCATATTTCTTGAAGAGGGCAGTAAGCACGGCGCTTAGGTGCCGAAAATAGGGCGCCTAGGTGCCGATGCTACTGTTTTCTTCTTCTCCAAAATGGCTATTTAACACTATATATCCCCTTTCAACTAATTTTTGACCTCTTTATAGGCTGAATTGGCCTTTAGTGTATTCATAATAATTGTATCCCTATCTGTTATCTATCTGTAGCCACTTGAATTAGATCAATATCACAATTGTAGAGAGAGTTATGCCAGATGTACCTAGACTGCCATATCTGGAAGTTTCTGTACATGTTTGACTCTTTAACTGAATTTTACTCTTTGAAATCAATTGAATTGGAAAACCTTGCAGACATGAAAGTTGTAGATACATCTCTTATCTTTCCAATAAGGCAAGAATCAGGTCAATTAAGCTTTGGATTAGACTTTTATGCCCAAAATAAAAATATTACCACAGTAAAACCGTGTCAATTTAGCCCAAGAATGCTTCTTTCAACTTTATTTTGGCTCATTTTCGATCTTTTCATTCTCAAACTCCTATCACACACAAAACATTAATAAAAACCTATTATTAACAAGAACAAAGAAAAGAAGACATAGAAGAATTGATACAAATAAATATAAAAATATGCACTTATAAATTCCCCCACACTTAACCTTTGCTCGTCCTCGAGCAAACCTAAAACAAGACATAAACACAAACTAAGCTAATCCACTTTCATAGGAAATCACAATTGTATTTAGCACATACAACAAGCTTTTAAACCCCTAAGTGGACCATAGAGGACGAGTTGTAGTCTCGTGACGACTTTCTGTGGTGATACCCACAAACACTTATGACCTCTAACTTCCAACGATTAATTCTCATGGAGCAACAAAGTAATATGATGATGAAATCAAATAAGTGTTGAATTTAACCCTTAGTCATTCAAAAGTCAATAAATTTCCACAATAATCATACTCAATTGTGTGTGTGTGAATAGCCATTATCAATAGTGATGAAACCATACATGATTCAAATAAGTGAATTCCCATACAACCTCACAAAAGCTATCATCTGGTTTCTAATGAAAGAGTCGAACATCATCGGCTCTTACTTTAGCACATATCTCCACTACACCGAAGGTATCACATGAAATCAAAAAGTCTTACACAATGGTTGTAATGGGGCCAAAGGGTAGTGTGTGGCATAAGAAAGAAATGGATAAGATGCAACAAAAATTCTAAAAACTTCATGAAATGAGAGACATAAATTTCATCAAGGAATGATTTTTATAATCCACAAGTTTCAACATTGGGGCCTAATATCATTGTGTTGGACCCTTCTTTATCATTCTCATCAATTTTGCATTATCCCATTTGAAGTTGCAGGTCATAATGATTTTTTTATTTTTTTTTATTTTGCAACTTTCTTCCTTCTTTTCTTTCTTTCTTTTTTTTTCTTTTATTTTTTTGTTTAGCTCCCCCACACTTATCTTCTATTTTAACCTACTTTTTTTTTGCAAACTCACCTTATCATTGAAGTGTCTCTCAAGTTTTAATTCATTTTTAGAACAAGGGTAGGATAATAATGTATTTAGGCTAGGTAAAAAAATATAGTTATCAATGAAATAGTTTATTCAATAAAAGGCTCAAAGTGGCTCACTATGGGAGATATTCTTCTTGGAACATCACAAGGGGAATAAGTTGATTTGGTCATGGTGCTAGAAAGCCTAGTGCCTTAATCATTTTTCAAGTAATGCTCAATCAGTTGTTTGCCTCGATAGACCTCCGAAAGAGTTCTAATATTCAACTTCCACATGTCGAAAGCTAAATGATAATTAAAGTGAGGGTATAAGAACTACCTATTTTGACATGTTTGTTTCCATACCAAAGAACATAGCTATTTGTGCAAAAATAGTTGAGTATGATCATCATGAAAAATAAATTAACCAAAGAATAATATCAAGGTCTAAAACAACACCTATCGTCAAACAAACCATGTCATTCATGCTCAATTCTCATCATTGAAATTGGAAGAAAATAGGACTCAAAATTAATAATAATAAATAAATAAAAAATATGTAAGTCTAAATCCTTCCCCCCACACTTAATTTTTACATTGTCCTCAATGTAAGCCTAAGCTACTAAAATAAAGAATTAAATAAAATAGGGTTGGATTATTCACAAACAAAGCAAAATAAAAGAGCTATATAAAATAAAATGGATGGAAAGAAAAGAGAATGAGAGTTAGAGAAATCAAATCTGTGGTTGTAAGCTCTCAATGACTTTTTTTCCATCCGTTGGGTTACCTCCCAATAAGCGCTTGGTTTAACATCCTCAGCCCGACAACATCTTTTTTTTTTCACTCATCAACATATGTTGGCTCATAAATGAGGGTCTCATCTACATTATCTGATTGAAAATTCTCATAGTAAGGTTTCAACCTATGGCCATTAATTTTGAATATCTTGTCCGTCTTCAAACTTTATATTTCAACTGTCCTTTGACACCGATCACAAGACTTGCAATGGCGATAGGCATCCTTGAATAATGAGGGCTAATAGAAACCACTTTCAAGCACCTTAAGGGCAGTCTGTTTTGGTCCAAAATGTCCAACACATGCAAGGGAATGACAAAATTTTAGAATGGAAATAAAATCACTTTCATGCACGCACCTCCTTATCAGTTGATCAGAACAATGCTTCCAAAGATATGGATCATCCCAAATGTAGTATTTAGCATCACTCTTGATCTTCTCTTTTTGTGTCTTAGTCAATTCATCTGATAATTTTCTAGTGACTAAGAAATTAACAATGTCGGCATACCAAGGGGCTGCCACACTCATTGCTAGAAGTTGCTCATTCGGGAAATCTTTGTTTAATGGTAATGCATCTTTCTCATGTACCAACCTACTAAGATGGTCTGCAACCAAGTTGTCAGACCCCTTTTTGTCCTTGATTTGCAAGTCAAACTCTTGCATAAGAAGGATCCATTGAATGAGTCGTAGCTTGGCATCCTTCTTGGTGAGCAAGTACCTTAGGGCTGCATGATTAAAATAAATAATTACTTTTGCACCAATCAAATATGAACGAAATTTTTCTAAAGCAAAAATAACTGCCAAAAGTTCCTTTTCAGTGGTAGAATAGTTGAGTTGGGCATCATTTAAAGTACGTGATGCATAGTAAATGGCATGAGGAGTTTGCCCTACTCGTTGCCCCAATACGACACCAACTGCATAGTTACTTGCATTACACATAAGTTCAAAAGAAAGTTTCCAATTTGGTGGTCGGATGATAGGTGCTGAGGTGAGAAGTTTCTTGAGCTTGCTAAAAGCTATCATGCAATTGTCATCAAACTCAAAAGTCACATCTTTTTGAAGTAATCTACACAAGGGAAGTGCTATTTTGGAAAAATCTTTAATAAACCTGCGAAAAAAACCTGCATGACTAAGAAAAGAACAAATCTCCCTAACACTTGAGGTGGGGGTAAAGAATGCACAAGATCAATCTTAGATCAATCCCTCTAGCAGAGATTACATGCCCCAACACTATCCCTTGATCAACCATAAAATAACATTTCTCCCAATTGAGCACAAGATTAGTTTCAATGCATCTTTGATGTACAAGTATAAGGTTATCTAGGCATTTATCAAATGAATCACCATAAACACTGAAATCATCCATGAATACCTCTATGATGTTCTCAATGTCAATGTACTCGGAGAAAATGCTCACCATACACCTTTGAAATGTGGTCGGCGCATTGCAAAGTCCGAATAGTATGCACCGGTAGGCAAATGTACCAAATGGGCAAGTAAAAGTAGTCTTCTCTTGATCCTCCAGAGCAATGACAATTTGATTATACCCTGAGTAGCCATCAAGAAAGAAATAATGAGTATGACTGGATAATCGTTCAAGCATTTGATCAATAAAAGGTAAAGGAAAATGATCTTTGCGAGTAGAAGAGTTAAGCTTCCTATAATCAATGTAAACTCGCCATCCGATTTGAACTCTTTGAGGTACTAACTCTTGACAATCATTTTGTACTACAGTGATGCTGGACTTCTTAGGAACCACTTGGACCGAGCTTACCCACTTGCTATCTAAAATCGAGTAGATGACCCCAACATCAAGAAGCTTTAATATCTCTTTCTTCACAACTTCCATCATAGGCGGGTTCAATCGCCTTTGGGCCTCCCTCGTGGGTTTGGATCCTTCTTCTAGTAAAATTCGGTGCATGCACATAGACGGACTAATTCCTTTAATATCGGCAATGGTCTATCCAATAGCCATCTTGTACTCATGGAGCACCCTAATAAGCTTAGACTCTTGTGTATCAGTGAGATCTTTAGTAATAATAACTGGAAGTGTTTCTTTCTCTCCCAAATACATATATTTGAGATGCTCCGGAAGTGGTTTGAGCTCCAATGTAGGTGCCTGCACCACAGAAGGTAAAAGTCTCTCATTAGTCAATGGCAAAGCAATGTAAGAGATATCATACTTTGTATTTTGTAAAAATGAGCCTAATCCTTCCACTGCTTCCTCCATATTTTCCAATAGTTGCACATCTATCTTTATCTCTTTATGTAAAGATTGTTCCTCAATGCAACATCCAATCCATCATTGCTAGTCAATTTAAACATTTGTTGGGTTATAGAATCAATAATATCAACTGCAAAAATGGAATGCACATCACTAGAATACCTCATAGCTTCAAAAATATTAAATCTAATTATCTCACCATCAAATTCCACAAACAATGTGCCATCATGAACATCAATTTTAGTTCGAGCTGTTTTTAGAAATGGTCTCCCTAAGAGAATGGGTGTAGGATGTAAGGATCTATCATCTTCCATCTCAAGAATATAAAAATCCATAGAAAAAATCAATTCATTCACTTGTACCAAAATATCCTCCACAACTCCTTTAGGGTATGCATTTGATCTATCCACGAATTGAATAACAACACCAGTTTTTTCTAAAGGGCCTAGATTTAAGAAAACATAAATGGCATATGGCATGACATTGATTGATGCACCTAAATCAAACATGTACTTTTCAAACCTGGTATTACCAATGGTACAAGGGATGGTGAAAGTGCCTGGATCCTTACACTTTTGAGGGAGTTTTCTTTGAAAAACTGCTGAAACATTCTCCCCCACATTTACTTTTTCATCCCCTCTCAACTTTCTTTTATTGGTGTACAGCTCCTTGAGAAATTTGGCATAGTGAGGTACTTGCTTGATGGTATCAAGAAGAGGGATGTTTAACTCCATTTTTCAAAAAGTTTCAAGGATCTCCTTTTCTTTCTCCTCTTTTTTAGATTTTGCTAACTTGCTAGGAAAAGGTGGAAGTGTTATATAATTATGAGAGAGAGGTTTAGGAATGATTACCGACTTTGGATTCTCCTTGACTACGGGTGGTAGATGAGTAGGCGAGTGAGAATCATCTAAGGAAGAGATGCTATTACTTGACTCGCCTTTATCAACCTCTTTAGATACTTCTTTTTGTTGGCAAGCTAGGAGACTCCAATTGTTTTTCGATTCTAAGAGTTATGGCACTTGCATTTTTCTTAGGATTCACTACGGGTTGGAAAGGTAACTTGCCCAATCCTTGTGTTTCCAATTGACTTAAACTAGTGGCTATTTGCCCTACTTGATTTTCAATATGTTGGAGACGGGTTTGTGTGCTTTCACGAAATCCTCCAAGGATGTGCCCGATTGTTGTGGAGATTGAAAAAATGGTTGCACATTCGATTGATGAAAATCGGGTGGTCAATTTGGCATTTGAAATGGAGTAGGTTGTTGTTGTTGGTTCCCGTATCTCAAATTAGGATGATCCTTCTATCCTTCATTATAAGTGTTGGAGAATGGATTATATCTTTGCCTTGGTTGACTTGGAAAACCACCAATCATATTTGCTTGCTCCATAGAACTCTCTTGGAGAGATGGAGACATATCCGTGGGATGCCCTACCATGCAACATACTCCAAATGCTTTGACTTGTTGCCCTACTGCCAGTTGTTGCACTAAAGATGTGAGGTATGAAAGCTTTTGTTCAAGAAGTGATGTGTTTACCTCATTGACACTCTTAGGTGGCGGTGGTGGATCATTACGGGTGATGAATTGTTGAGAATTTGCAGCCATATTTGCAATTAGATTCCTTGCTGCCTCGGGTGTCTTGTCAACTAAAGCCCCTCCACTTGCAGCATCAATCATGCTTCTTTCCATTGGCATAAGCCCCTCATAGAAATATTGAATGAGAAGTTGATCACTGATTTGATGATGAGGACAACTGGCACACAACTTTATAAATCTTTCCCAATACTTATAGAGAGATTCCCCATTGTATTGTCGAATCCTACATATTTATTTTTGGATGCTCCCTGCCTTGGAAGCTGGAAAAGACCTCTCAAGAAACACCCTTCGTATTTCATTCTTGTGGTAATCGTGCCAGACAGTAGATAATAAAGCCACTCCTTTGCCAAATCCGCCAATGAAAAAGGAAAGACAATGAGCTTGATGTCTTCTTCTGAAATGCCAGCTGGTTTCATACTAGAGCACACGACATAAAATTCCTTCAAGTGTTTATTTGGATCCTCACCCGCAAAACCATGGAATGTGGGCAAAACATGAATCATCCCAGTGAGTTCAAAGCCGGCTTCTAAGTTGGGATATGTGATACATAATGGTTGATTCTCCAAATTTGGAGCAACTAACTCCTTCAATGTTCTATGATT
Source organism: Paulownia fortunei (assembly GCA_019321725.1). NCBI lineage: Eukaryota > Viridiplantae > Streptophyta > Magnoliopsida > Lamiales > Paulowniaceae > Paulownia > Paulownia fortunei. Next base: position 14,528,910 of record CM033114.1, read on the forward strand.
ATGTGCCATTTCAATAGTTTCGGGTTGATGAGGAGTTTCAAAATTCGGAGGAAGAGTTTCAAACTCGAGCTTGGATGGTGAATTGATTTGAGGTATAGGTGGAAGTGGTGGTAATAGTGGCAGCGGTGTATTCAAGTTAATACGAATTTGCTCAAGTCTCAACCTCAAGTCCTCTGATGACATAAGATCTGAAAATAACAAGAAAACAAACTAATATAAACTAACAAAAAGAAGTAAGTAAAGTAAAATAAAAAACTGAAATAGATAATAAATTAATTAAATACTTGGTCCCCGGCAATGGCGCCAAAAACTTGATCGGTTGTTGTATGCCTACCAAATTTAAACCTTACTTCAATAAATATTTAACGAGTATAGAGAGATTAAGAGTCGATCCTATAAGGATCAAGGCTAATTGATTTACTATCGACTCAACTAACTAAGAAATTTAACTTAAACCTAAGACTTCAACAAGCAAACTCTAGAAATAAACAACAAATGTTTAGGGGAATTGAGTTGATTAACTAAATCACATAAATTAAAACTAATTAAAATATAAATCAATCAAAATCAAAACAACAATCAACAATGATTAAAATAAGTTGAGATTTCATTCGCCGCCCTAGATAATGAGTTCTAATTTTATATCAATATTATGAACAATTTGCCAGTGAAATTATCAACCGTAGGTAATAACAAGCTCTACTACCCTAATCTTTCCTTAGTTTTTCGTTAAACAGAACAAGCTCTCTATCTAATTCTCTACCCACCAAACAACCTAGAACAAGCTCTCTAGATTTAATCCAATGGATGCATTAAAATAAGAAAGATAGATTGATCTAAGCAACAATCACACAAGCTCGGGTCATTTAACTTAGGTTATATTTTTCATTGCAATTAACAAAAATATCCCATAATCATTAATCACAATTTACTACACATGATTAGAAATTTAAGATAATTACGAATCTAAAATCTCTAATCTAGTTGTAGGGAATTCTAAAACCAGATTTAGTTGCGCACCCAAACAAAGCAAGAAAATACCCATAAGACATTAAGTATAGAAAAATATAAACAACCTCAATTGGAAAATTGATCAATAATATCAAACATTCAATTACAAAAACTCATGTCTAGGGTTTTGAAATCAACCTCAACCAATAAGGAAGTTTAGCCTAACATGATAAGAAATGACAAGAAAATAAAAATTAGCAACATTGGGAATCAAAGAAACTTATTGGTTGAAGAAGATAGTTGAGGTTGATGGTAGATTATTGATGTCTCCTCATCCAAGCCTCTTCCACTTTTTCTTCCTTGAAGCTCCAAAGACCCCAAGAGTGCTTTCAAAATGTGAATGAATGTAGAGAGTGAGTGAATCTGAAAATTCATGTTTGTGTTGAGATGGTAGTGCCTTTTTATAAAGTGTGAGATGGTGATGTGATTTGGTGTAAAGTGTGTAAGATGTGTTGTGTATTTTGTGTAAAGTGGGGAAGGTGTGTTATGAATTTGGTGTAAAGTGTGAAAAGTGTGTTGTGCATTTGGTGTAAAGTGAGTAATGTGTGTGGTATGATATATGTATCTAGTGTATACATATCACAAACATGTGTCAAAAGGTGTAAAGAATTGCCACTTGCCACCATTCCAACCAAAAGCATCAGTTTTGTCACATGGATAGCACCTAGGTGCTATAATATGATACCTAGGTGCCATATTTCTCAAAGAGAGCAGTAAGCACGACGCTTAGGCATCGAAAATAAGGCGTCTTGGCCCCGATGCTACTATTTTTTCTTCTCCAAAACGGCTATCTGACATTATGTATCCAATTTCAACTAATTTTTGACCTCTTTATATACTGAATTGGCCTTTAGTATCTTATAATAATTGTATCCCTATATGTTAGCTATCTGTAAACACTTGAATCAGATCAATATCACATTTGTAGAGAGAGTTATGCCAGATATACATAGACTGTCATATCTGGAAGTTTCAGTGCATGTTTGACTCTTTAACCGAATTTTACTCTTTGAAATCAATTGAATTAGAAAACCTTGCATACATGAAAGTTGTAGATACATCTCTTATATTTCCAATAAGATAAGAATCAGGTCAATTAAGTTTTCGATCAGACTTTAATTCCCAAAATACAAACACTGCCGCAGTGGAACCATGTCAATTTAGCCCAAGAATGCTTCTATCAACTTTGTTTTGGCTCATTTTCAATCTTTTATTCTCAAACTCCTGTCACACATAAAACATTAATAAAAACCTATTATTAACAAGAACAAAGCAAAGAAGACATAGAAGAATTGATACAAATAAATATAAAAATATGCACTTATCATCCACGAATACCCTGAAGTATTTCTAGATGATCTCCCTAGGTTACCACCTAATTATGGGATAGAGTTCATTATTGACCTACAGCCGAGAATATATCCAATCTCAAAATCCCCATACCGAATGGCTCTATTTATGTTAAAGGAATTGAGGATACAATTACAGGAGTTGCTGGAAAAAGTTTTATTAGACCTAACTTTTCACTGTAGGGTGCGCCCGTCCTGTTTGTACGAAAGGAGGATGGTACGATGAGGCTGTGTATAGACTACCAAGATTTAAATAAGGTTATAATCAAGAATAAATACCCTTTACCTTGAATTGACAATTTGTTCAATCAGCTCCAGGGTGCAGTAGTATTTTCAATGATTAATTTACGATCGGGGTACCATCAACTGAAAATAAAAAAAGATGACATTTCGAAGACAGGATTTCACACGAGGTATGAACATTATGAATTTTTGGTGATGCCATTTAGATTGACTAACACCCCAGCAGCTTTCATGAACCTGATGAATCGGGTATTCAGAGATTTTCTGGATAAATTTGTTATTGTGTTTATCAATGATATCCTGATTTACTCCAAAACAAAATAAGAGCACGTGACATAATTGAGAATGGTGTTAGAGATTTTAAAGGTGAAATAATTATATGCTAAATTCAACAAATGTGAATTCTGGTTAGACCGAGTGGTATTCTTGGGACATGTCATATCAGGGGTAGGAATATTAGTAGATCCAAGTAAAGTAGAAGTTATTAATAGCTGATCACAACCTACAAATCCTTCAGAAGTACATAGTTTTCTTGGTTTGGCTGGATACTACCATAGATTTGTAGAAGGATTTTCCAAGATTGCTTTCCCTTTAACACAGTTAACACGAAAGGGTATAACATTTAAATGGACAGAGGCGTGCGAGTAAAGTTTCTAGGAATTAAAGAAGAGGTTGACATCAACACCCATTCTTTTAATTCCATCAGGTACTAGAGGCTTTGTAGTTTACAATGACACATTGAAGAATGGCTTGGGATGTGTACTGATGCAAAATGGGAAAGTGATTGCATGTGCTTCGAGGTAACTGAAAGAATATGAAAGAAATTACCCTACACATGATTTGGAGCTTGATGCAGTGGTATTTGTACTGAAGATATAGAGGCACTATCTATATGGAGAGAGGTGTGAAATTTATATAGATCATAAGAGCTTAAAATACTTCTTTACACAAAAAGAACTGAATATGTGACAACAAAGGCGGTTGGAGCTGGTGAAGGATTATTATGCATATTGAAATATGAAACTTAAGAGAGAGAATGCGGAGAGGGTGTGCATGATCTAAGGTTTACTTGAAGATACATTACTAGTGGCCAGGTATGAAAAGAGATATTGCACAGTACGTAGACTAATATTTGGCATGTCAGCAGATAAAAGCAGAACAACAAAGGCCAGTGGGAACTTTGCAATCTCTACTTATTCTACAATGGAAATGGAAAAGAATCACTATAGACTTTGTGGCGGGTTTACCTAAGACCGTGAAAGGTCATGATGATGTTGTTTGGGTGATTGTGGATAGATTAACTAAATCAGCTTATTTTCTTCCCATTTGTTCAACCTATTCCATAGACCGATACGCACATATATACATACAGGAAGTGGTTAGACTCTATGGTGTACCACTATCTATTACTTCTGACAGAGACTCGAGATTTATGTCTACCTTTTGGAGAAGTCTACAGAGGGTATTAGGAATGCAATTATCTTTCAGTACTACATATCATCCTCAGACCGATGGATAATCTAATCGAATAATACAAACCTTAGAAGATATGCTTAGAGCCTGCATATTAGATTTTCAAGAATAGTGGAGCAAGTACCTATCTCTGATGGAATTCTTATATAACAATAGTTATCATGCTACAATTGGGGTGGCTCTTTATAAAGCACTGCATGGCAAAAAATGCATATCTCTAGTTCATTGGGATGAGGTAGGTGAAAAGAAACTTTTAGGCCTGAACATGATTCGAGAAATGACAGACATTATGTTACAAATCTGGAAAAGAATGAAAACTACCTAGAGTCGATAGAAAAGTTATGTAGACCAAAGAAGGAGAATGCTAGAGTTTTCCATAGGAGATCAAGTGTTTCTCAAGGTAGCTTCAATGAAAGGTATTATGTGGTTTGTGAAGAAAGGAAAGTTGAGTCCTAGATATATTAGTACATTTTCTATTGCCAAGAGAATAGGTGATGTTGCTTACAAACTTGACCTGCCTACATCAATGCCTCAAGTACATAATGTATTCCACGTATCCATGTTGAGAAAGTATGTTGCGAATCCATCCCATATTCTATGAAACAAATCAGTAAAGTTGAGATCAGATTTGAGTTACGAGGAAAGACTTGTCAAGATTCTACTATAGGAGATAAAGCAACTTAGAAATAAGAAAATTCCATTAGTCAAGGTACTATGGAGGGACCAGTCAATGGAAGAGGCTACAAGGGAAAGGGAAGATGAAATGAGAGCCAAATACCCAGAGCTTTTTTGGTGAGCAAAATTTTGGGGATGAAATTTTCATAAGGAAGGAAGGATGTAATACCCAAGTCTCGCACTACTCACCTGCCTAATATAGTTCATGCATTTCATGCTACGTATGTGCCATTGCATTTTTAGTTGATATTTCATAATGCACTATATGCTATACGATATTTTTAATAATTAAACTTCTGAAGTTGTCACCCAGTATTAGTTTCCAAATTTTTTAATCTAATTAGTTGAGTTGGTACTAAGATACGAAGATTTAGGTGTCAACTATAAGATACCATAAGGATACACGTGAGTGAAAGGTGTCATCGTTGTATTTATCGGTGTAGGATAAACTATGCAAATAAATAAATAAAAATATTATGTATTAATTATATATATATATATAAGAAAAAAATAATAATAATATATATATACCTAGGGGTATATGTACGAAATATATATATATATAAGTATATGTGTGGAATATAATAAAATGATACCATAATATATATATGTGGGTGTATACATGTGTACAATGTAGTAATAGTTATAATATATTATACATATGTTATAATATATTATATTATATTAAGGATAAGTATACATATGTTATAATATATTATATTAGGTTTTCTTTGTAGCTAAGTAATAGTTAAGTTATTAACACACACACACACTCACGACAACAGAGAAATAAAAAAGAAAAAGCAAAAGAAAGAAGAGAAAAAAAAAGAGGGTGCTCCAACAAATTTCAACGGTAGGAATTGGAGAGAATTTTGGGTATGTCCTTTCTCATTTTTGTATGGATAAAAACATATATTTATGCCATTTATTTCTAATTTGAAAGAAAGTTTTTTTTATTTGAATTAACAAGTTATCTATCTGTGAGACAATAATTAATATACACCTTTAATTCGAAATTAGTTACAAAGATTTGATTTTGTTATCTTGTATTAATTAGATGAAGGAGCTAATTTAATTAATGGGGGAAGTGGAATGGTTATAAGGATAGAAAATGTTTAAGCATGTTGTATTATTATTTTTATTTTTTATCTAAACTCTACTTGTTTTGTGGTGATTATTGATTTATATATCTCCAATGGTGGAATAAATACTTGATTTCATTTAACTTATTATACTGTTTTACCCCACCAACTGCTAATGTAAAACCTTGATTTATTGTTGATGAAGGTGTGCATAAATATTTGATCCCATAAATAAGTGTTGGCATTAAAAAATAATTTTTAATAGTAAGACAATATCATAATTACCTTATTGCATGAATTATTTGATAATATCTTCCCATTGGAACCTTCATTATATATGAATTTCAATTGTGGCAATTAATAGAGGTAAAAAGAATTAATAATAATTTCTCTATCCAAAACTCAAGAGTGGATCCCTAATTGTCAATACTTTTATTACTTCGATTTTTCTTTAGTTACAACATACATTAATTGTTTATATATTTTGACTCACATAAACTCCATCTTTTTAGAAATATAAACTTGAATTCTTCAAACAACTTCCCTGTGGATGGACGTCGAACTCACGAGAAATTTATTACTTAATACAACTTGCACTTGGGTTTGCAACCTTAAAGTTGTAGCAATTATTAACATTGTTGAGAGCAATTTTTGAATGAAATGATTTTGATGCATGAGTTCGCATTCTTGTCATGATCTCATAGAAATGCATTACATATAAGTTAGATTAACCGTTCAGCATGCATGATTTTCACTTACTGAGTATTAGCTCATGTAGTTCACGCATTATAGATGAGTTTGGTGAAACTTGAAGCCTTGAACTTATTGGGCAAGCTGCTGGAGTTCCTACAGGTTATGAGGATCAGTGTACATGGATGACGACATGTTGGGCTAGTAGTTAGCTTATTTGATTTTGTAGTCTATTGTATTAAATTTTGGAACTTGTACTGTGTGTTACTTTTAAAACTTTTATGTACACAAGTATGTAAATATTGTGGTTGTTATGGATCCTCTGTAGGTATATATATATATTAGTCTGTGAGTGGAAAAATAGTTTATTATTTATTAAGTTGTTACAAGGAGAAAAAAAAATTCATGCATACACACAGGTTCTATCATGTCAAATTATACTATATATACAGTTGTGTAGTAATAGGGGTGTTAAATTTACACCCTTCGAGTATGAAGAGGATCTAATAAGAATGATTGGCATGTCCATTTTTATAGTGGACTCAATCGTCTTCAACATGTTAACCATCTCAGCAAGACTAGTTTCCATCTTATGCAGTCAAACAAAGGAGGCAGAGACTACAAGATGAGATCGAAATAGAGTTTGTTGTCCATAACGACTCCACGTAACTCAAAAATTTCTATCAAGCCTATCATCTTTAATCTACGGTCATGGACTAAAGAGTCCTCAGTCATACGGGTCCTAAAAATCTCTTTCGAGATTTGATATCTCGTCTGCCTAGTGTGTTCACCGTACAAATCTAGTAGGTAAACATAAATATTATTGGCATGTGCATGTCCCTCATGTACATAATATTATTTGCTTCCATGATAGATGCAAGTGAAGTTTTAGCCATTTTATAAACAATCTACAAAAATTAAACGAGCCAAAAAATGAGTATTCGTCTTTAGCTATAAATATCTTCTACTATTTTATTTGAATTCTGTCGGTCCTAATGGTAATTCGGGAAATCATAATTCCTAGTGAGCTTGAGGCCCAATCAATATGTTGTATGCCCCATTTTTATGAGCCCATAAAATATATTGATAGGTGGTTAACTTTTAACGATTGTATCCCCTTACAACCCTCAAATGTTTTGCCTCACTTCTTTCCATATACCCCAGTTTTAAGAGCCCATATGGCACTAAGAGTCAAGCAAGACCCATGAAACTTCCATGTAGATAGATCAACAAAATGTTCCATGACCCATGGCTAATGTAGAGATGAGTCCATCCCACGGGCATTACCATGCTTAGTAGAGATCACCACTTTCCATTACAGAGTTATTTCACAACTCATGGCTAATGACTAAGTAAGGTACATCGTCTTTTCATCTACTTTCGATGGTATGCATAGATTATTGGGTCCAACCCAATCAAAATTTCAATATTCCTTTACTTGATTTTAATTTAGGTAGGGTTATTACTTTTTAATCAAGACCTCATTAATTTTATATTAGTTTATTTAATATGTTTGTATTCAATTAATAGCAAGCTTATCATATGAAAAATATTAAATAAACCCTCCGCATGTATCTAATACATACATAACTTGGATGAACATGGATCAATCCTATACGATCCATTTGAGCCAATTTCTATTACAAGAATATATCTCATACATTCATGAAGCTTCTCTTGATTCTTCGTCAAGATCCTTCTTTATGTCCACCAAAAATAAAAAGAAATACCTTACCCCTATTATGCTCTTATTTCAAAAATGTAAAGTACATACAAGGAAAGAATAAAAGACTCACAGGTCCCATTTTAAAAATCCAAAATTAAATAAATCCAATAACATTGGTCATAAAGGCTCCATGATCATCCCATACATATTTATAGACACATCTCATGAATTTATAAAAACATGCAAATTTACCATCCATTTAAAATTGTAATTTCTTGACTTGGGATAAAATTTTAATTTTAATGAAAATCTCATTTTTTAAAATTTTAAAATTAACACTTTAACTAAAATATTTAAAAATTGAATTCGGCAAATTAACATGATAAGGTGTTCAAAGCCATGTTGCACGAGTGAGTAGCAAGTGCATGGCTACTTCATTTTTTGAATCATATTTAAAAAATATTTACTTATTTAACAATTAGATAAACCGCATAATTATTTTATCCCAATCAAAAATATAATTTTCAATCATAATTTAATAATTAGATTTGCTAGCATAAATCAAATCCGATTGGAATTGTGTAAATCATGGTTTTGATACCACTATTGGGTTCGCTTGATCTCGGGGTATGCGTAACGAAAAAATAAAATTTTAAAACATTCATGTCGTGACAATTATAGTATCACCTCGAATCCGATATGATTTTATCAATCTTGCAATTTCCATTAGCTTTACTCATAAATAAAAAGGGTTTTGATTTATACATTTTAGGCACTCTGACTGTCATAGGGTTTAAAGCAATCAATTACCAGCCCCTTTCTGAATTCGGTTCACAAGGATCTAAGCGTCTGCCCTCTAAAGTAAATCTATACTTCGGGCAAGAACACAAAATCAAAAATCCACTAGCAATTCTAATTCCTTTACTAACCTAGATTTTGGAGTGAGTATTAATTCTTAATATCAGCTTGTGATAAAAGAATGGAATACTTTAAAGAAAGATGGATTTTTGTTGAAGAAAAGATAGAGAAGAGAAAATATTTCTTCTCTTTCTTTTTCTTAGTGGCCGAAAATTTATGGGGTATCATCCTTTTGCAATTTTTGACCATCCCTTTTTAATACTAGGGGGCCAAATATTCCAAAGTCCTCTCTTGGTAATTATAACCTCTTCATTTTTTGGTGGGAAGATATTTGGTTAATCTCCAGATCTTCCAAAAATCTCCAAGTCCATCTCTTTATATCTTCATAAGATGTAAAGAGATATTTTCATTATCTAATCTAATTAGATATTTTTTAGCCTCTTCTTTTAACAATTAAATTAATTTATGGTCCACTTAATTAATTGATTCAATCAAATAATTGCTACACTCCAATTAGGCTTCTTAATCATATTAGGTCTATTTAAATAATCTAATTATTCAAATAAATAACTCATTCAACTCCTTGAATTAATTTAAGCCCCACTTAATTAATCTTCATTAATTAATTGAATCCAACTCCTTGGATCAATTTCTAAATTAGAAATATTCCATTCCAAATTGTGTGATCCTTTATGTTCACAATTAAGCTAACAGTGGGCTTGCAACAATTCAACTTATGCGTTTAAGTTGTTCTGATTATTTAATTTGATTAATTATTCCGCTTGGAGTTAACTCCTTAATTCCAAAACCTCACAAGTCATGGGAAACACCTAGCAAGTGTATCATGATTACCTAGTCTTAGGTGAAAGTGAACTTATTTCAATGAGTACCATATACGTAAGGTCCTTCCGTCATCTAATCTCCTAATTGAGTCAATAACTAGGATTGATTCATCTAATCTCCTAATTGACTCAATAACTAGGATTCCATTTCAAATTGCAATGACTCATGATGAATCATTAGAAAACACCGTTTAACATTCATTCTACCTTCCCAAGGACTTCTGAATCATGAATTATGAAAACATAGGAGATTCACTTGTTCCATTAGACAAATGATGGATTCTTTGTTGGCCATTCATTAACCTCTCTACATGTCAACATACACCCTTTGTAATATCCAACGTACAACCTTTGTAATTATTAGACAATCAAAGGATATATTAAAATGGAACACGACATGCACAAGGTTACTATGGTGTCTCAAGTCCAAGGACTAATTATGTGCTATCGTAACATGGAAATTCTTATTTTGACAGACAACGTGTTCAACTAAGAATTTCCAACGGGCCTATTCAATGTACTTGTTCTCTAACATATACCCACATACATACACTAGCATCATTATGCTAATGTCCATAGAGCGAGACATCTTTCTCGTGCGAGCATGCATTGTATGCGCGAGTCTATTGGGCTATTCATTATCTCATCTCAAAAAGCCCTCGACTCAGAACTAATTTAAGATCAAAGCCTTAGAGGCATGTTCCATGATTACCACAAATGTACAACCATACTCCGTAGCTAAATTTGGTCTAGGGACTTTATCTAATTAATAAAAGTAATTAAATATAAAGAAAATTATCTATTTTATCAATATAACTAGGAAAAGATTGTTTTGCAAATACAAGACTATAAAAAAAATACTAAATCTAATTGGTTTGGTGCACCGGGCACTACTCTAACATCATATTGGCTAAATGAGTAGTCGAGACTTAGTTAATACATCCTCCCCTTCTCAAAAAAATTTCATCCCCGAAATTTACTTACCAAAAGAGTTCTAGATACTTAGCTTTAATTTCATCTTCTATTTGCCACATAGCTTCTTCTATTGAGGATTTTGCCATAAGACTTTAACCAATGAAATTTTCTTGTCTTTTATCCAATGAAATTTTCTTACTTCTGAGTTGTTTCCCCTCTCATAGAAGAATCTTTATAGGCCCGTTTTTATAGCTCAAATTTTCTTTCAGATCTATTAGTTCAATATTCAAAATATGAGACAAAGTTGCAATATATTACTCAACATGGATACATGAACTACGTTGTCCACTTTACGATCAAGTATCTAGGCCACATCCCTAATTCTTTCAATAATGCAAAATGGACCAATATACCTAGAACTGAGTTTTTCTTTCTTCCCAAAACACATAATCTATTTTATTAGGGCTACCTTTAGAAATACTTGATCCTCTACTATGAATTCCAACATTTTTCTTCTTTGGTCGACTAACTCTTTTATCAGCTTTGGGCAGTTTGCATATGTTCACAAATTTTATCATGGCTTCTACCATTTCTCGAACTATGTCTGAGCCCAAAACTTTTTTTCACCAATCTCATCCCATTGAATTGGAGACCGACACTTTCTACCATGTAATGTCTCATAAGGAGCCATTTCAATAGTGTTGTGATAGTTGTTATTGTAAGAAAATTCCACCAAAGGCAAAAATTTACTCGATTGATCTTGAAAATCTAATATACAAGCTCTAAGCACATTCTCTAAAGTCTATATTGTTGGTTCTGATTGTCCATTAGTTTGGGATGATATGTAGTGCTAAAGGATAATTATGTTCTCAATGCCTTATTTGCACTTTTCCAAAAGGCAGATAAAAATCTTAAATCTCTATCTGTGAAGTCTAACCACTTCTTGTATATAAATTTGTATATAACTATCCATAGAATAGGTAGAAAAAAATGGGGAGAAAATGAGTAGATTTGGTTAATCTATCAACAATATCCCAAATAGCATTATAATATTTAACTGACTTTGGTAACCATTAACTACGATTTTTGAGTCACCACCATAGTTGTTGTACATTATATTGATTTTATGCTTAATGCATCAAACTACAACATTAGCCTTTACAAAATGATAGTTGATAACACAATCATAATCTTTCACAAGTTCCAACCATCTCCGTTGTCACATATTTGATTCCTTTCATGTGAAGACCATACAAATAATGTCTCCATATTTTAAGTGCGAACACCACTGCATCAAGTTCTAAATCATGCTTAGCATAATTCTTTGGATATTCCTTAAGCTATCTAGATGCATATATGATTACCTTACCATTTTGCATCAATACACATCCCAACTTATTTTTTGAAGCATCATTATAAACTATAAAACTTTCAGTTTCTAATGGAATCAAATGGATAAGTGATGAAGTCAACCTTTTCTTTACTTTCTAAAAACTTTGCTAACAAGCATCTGTCCATTTGAATGTCACATCACACCTTTTCTAGTCAATTGTGTCAAAGGAGAATCTATAATGGTGAATCCCTCCAATAAATCTACAGTAGTATCGAGCTAAGCCTAGAAAACTTTGTACTTTGGAAGGATTGGTAGGTTGTGACCAACTACTAATAGCTTCTACTTTATTTGGGTCTACTGATATTCCTTCTCCGGATATTATATGCCCCAAAATTACCACTCGGTCTACCAAAACTCATATTTTGTAAATTTAGCATACAACTATTTTCCTTTTAGAACTTCTAATACCATTTCTAAATGTTTAACATGTTCTTCATTTTTGGAGTAAATTAGGATATCATCAATGAACATAATAACAAATCTATCAAAAAAATCTTCAAACACTCGATTCATCAAATCTATAAATGCTATTACAGCATTTTTCAACCCAAATGGCATCGCCAAAAAATTCTAATGTCCATAACTCATGCTAAATCCTATCTTAGGAATGTCATCCTCTTTTATTTTTAATTGATGGTACCTAGATCGCAATCAATCTTTATATATTTAGTTACACCTTGAAGCTAATCAATTAAATCATCGATGGTCTATACGCAGTCTCATTGTACTATCTTTCTTCCGTACAAATAACACTAGTGCACCCCATGGTGAAAAGGTTGCTCTAATGAAACTTGTATATAGTAATTCCTTCAATTGTATCTTTAATTCTTTTAATTCAATTGGTGCCATTCTTTAAGGAGCTTTACATATCGAAGACATTCCTAGATTTATGTTAATCACAAAACTCTATTTCACAAACTCACTAAAGGTCAGACCATATATTTCTTCAATGTTCATCACACGTACTAAGCACCCCCTGCACCCACTATTTAATAACCGTTGTACTTTTTATATTTATATGACTAGAAATTTAAAACTTTTAACAATTCCAATAAAGGTGAATAGTTCATCTCCAAAAGGTTGGAACGTCACTATCTTTTTCTCTTAATCAATCGTAACATGATATTTTGATAACCTATCTATACCATAATATTTCATAGCCAAAACAGTATTCAATATAGACTTCTCGATTTCCAATGGGAATAACATAAGCTCTTAAAACATGATTAGTTTATTTTGGATCTCTAGAAAAAATCATCACATTGTAACCGACCTCATCTATATCAGGTATCCTACCCAACCTCTTCACATACTCAGTGGACATAAACAAATGTGTAGCTCTATAGTTAAAAAATATGAATGCTAGGATACCATAAATAGCAAATTTACTTATTACGACTGATGGGTTTACCTCAGCATCTATTTTGGTAAGGGTGAAGACCTTAACTGGCACTTTCTTTAGTCCTGTGGGATTCAGATTATCTGGGCATGCTTGGGCAATTGTTAACCTTTCCACACACATAACATCTTCTAGTCTCTATAGTGCAGGCTCCACTATGCTGACCACCACATTTAGGGTAAGAGGATTGTGGTATTAGTACTTGGCCTTGACTAGTCTTCAATTGCTTACTTTGGTCCCATTATTGTTGTCCTTGTCTTGGCTAGATTTAGGTTTTTGATTTTGAGATTGAAATAAAACATGTGATTGGGCTTAGAAGGAGGGTGAAAATTCTGATTTTACCATAAGTAGCCACCTAAGCTTAAGCACCTCAGGCTACCACCTCAAGCCTTTCTTCACTCTTAAGCACTAGCCCACACTCATAACCATTTCTGAGTCATTTCACCTTCCAAACACCTACCTTAAGCTCTCCAAGTTATCCCTAGGTGATCTCAATTGAAAGAGAAGACAAAGGAGGCAAAGTGAAGTAGTAACTGACAAATTAATGCTGAATTTGTGCATAGGTGAGGTTCACTCATGGTTTTAGCTATAATTTTAAAACTATTTAAGGGTTTTAAGATTTCTAAAGCTTCTATTCTTGTTTATAATCTTGTTTGGGTTTTATTGGTGGTCTTATTATGCACAAAACAATGATTTTTGGTTGCAAAAGCTTAGTAAGAATCACTAAAGGCAGAAACTCTGTTGTTGCTGATTTTGATTTTTTAAGATTTATAAAAATGTGTAATACCTTGAGAAAAACCTATATCATGGATGTGTATATATATGATTCTAGGTTATAGATGTAAGTTTGGAAAGGTTACAAGTTGAAATATGAAATAATAATTGAAGAAACACTTAAAACTGTCACTATAAGATTTTTAGTTTTGGTGTTTTGTGAAGGGGTCTAATTTTGCTGAGGTAAATCCGTTATTTTTGATAGGGTTATGGCATGGTTACCTTTGATTATATATTATCTAAGTTTGGTAAAAGAGAGTGATTAAATGTACTTAAGGGTGTAAAAAAACATCTTGAAACATAATTGGACAACAAGCAAATAAGGAAAAACCTGAATCTGTGTACTTTAATATTTACCATGTTTGTGTTGTTATTAAGTTTTAATAAGTGGGAAATTTTTTTTCCTATGTATTGGGGTTATAATACTTCAATTTTGTGATGTTAACATGTATTTAAGATGAGAAATTAAAATAATTATGGGACTATTTTAGGTATTAGTTTGTAACTTGAAAAGTTTGATTGTTACCTAATTTATATTGATGTCCAAGGTCTTAGTGCAAGATTAGGTGTATTGAACTTGCCAATTTAAGGATGGCCTTTGATGTTGGACAATATTACAGGTTGTTTTCCATCTAAGGTTGAGGATAAAAAATTTAACAACTAGAGTAAGCCACCTACAATGCTAAATATAAGTAAAAATCCATTTGCAACTACAATGCATGGACATAGTATGTCTTGATGTAATTATGCGAATGTGATGATAACATTTGAATAGGTATGATAACAATCAAATTATGTACCTTATGATATTGGGAATGCTTGAAAGATGTTTAGAGTAAAAATGGTTTGCATTCTTACCATTCATGAGTAGTTGCATGTGCATGCATGGCACATGAGCAAAATTGAGATTTTTGCATGCATGACATACATTTATAAAAGAATTAGTATTAAAAAGATGTTTGTTGGTCACTACTAGTGTATTGAGGCATGTTTATATGATATTTTGGGCGCCGCAAGTGGGATACTTCTCAGTGGATCATAGGGGCAGATAGGAGATGGACATCTAGTGGTCACGGAGGATGGTCCACTTGACTATGCCTTTGTTATGATTAACGCCATAGGTGGGATACTTTCTGGGGGATTATAGGGGATGACAGGAGGTAGACCTTCGGTGATCAGGGGAGGATGGTCTATTCGACTGTGTCAATTTGAGATTGGCCATTTGATGTTTGATATTGATATTGGGTAGAGCTTTATCCAGTGCATAGTAGATTGGCCAAGAGATTTATTAAGGAAAATAATTATGAATGAAATAACTTGAATTATGAGTACTCAAATATGATACATATTTTGCATGATATCTTGGAAATGTGTTGCATGATGTTTATATCATATTGTTGACATACTGGTTTTTACTTATTGAGCATTAGCTTACGTAGTTCATATATTGTAGGTGAATGGTGATCCCTGAGACCTTTGATTTGTTGAACTAGCTGGTGGCACTTCTATAGATTTTCGAGGATCATATTACATAGATAACGACTGTTGGGATATTTTGTGGGTTGTTATTCTAATTTTGATGGTTCTTGTATTATATTTTAGGATTTTGTATTGGTATATATATAACTTTGGAAACTTTTTTATAGATAAGTTTGAGTGTGGGGGTGATTATGATAGATGTTGTGGATATACAAATAGTTATTTGTTCATATACTAGGCTTTTAGTGCGAAATACTTTACTCGTGTCACTGTCATATCTGACTATGTAAAAAAAGGGCGTACATTATGCTATATTCCCTTATTGAAATTACTTCTGCATATATATATATATATATATATATATATATATATATATATATTTGATGGGTTATGTCAGATTGGTATCAAGGCCTACGTTTGTGGTTTTGTAGACTCTATCATATACGTGATCTTGAAATCTTGTGGAGCCTAGCTATGCCAGCAAGTTTTATATGTTGTATAATTCATTATATATGTCATGAATGATACTGGCCATGTGTTATAAGATTCTATATTAAATAAATATTGCAGTTATAGTGAGAATAAGGAACAAGGGTAGTAGTGGAACTAGAATTGCAACATAAGAGAAACCAACCCAGATTAATGATCATGATGATATTATTAATAGGCTTATAGAACTTGTTGAATGTCAATCACAGCAAATTCAGGAACTTATACAAAAAGGGATATTGGTGGATAATAAAGGGCTGAAATAGCATAATCACAACAACGAGTAGAACAATTTGGAGATAGTTGGGGAGAGATTCAAAAAATTAAATCCACTGATATTTGAAGATGCACTAGATCCTACAACTGCAAAAGATTGGCTAAGAACTTTGGAGAACATGTTTCAGTATGGAAGAGTTTTAGAAGAAGAGAGTGATATGTGCATCGTTTATGCTTTGAGTTAGTGTTGGACATTGGTGAGATACAATAAGGAGCATAAACAAATGGATACTATGATCTGGGATAGATTTAAAGAGTTGTTTTAAACTAAATACTTCACACTCCAGTTCGTGCCATGAAGATAAATGAATTTATACAACTACAATAGGGAAGCATGACAGTTGGAGAATACATTTCCAAATTTGAATAGTTGTTTAGATGGCCTCACATATGGTCAGTACTGATGTACTAAAAGTTGAAATATTTCTTGAGGGTTTGAGACCATAGCTATATCGAGGTATGAACATGACGGGAATTCAAGGAGTAATATTTTCATTGATTATTGGGAAAACACTAGTTACAGAACAAGCTGAATTCAGAATTATTCATGCTGAGGATGCTCAACGCCAGTTTAAGCAAGGATCAGTACAAAGTTGGGTTAGAATTTATCTTATTACAACCTATTTTATTCACCACATGATTCTATAAATACTTCCAACCCTAATTTGTAACCTTCCATTCAATTTTTAACCCAATTAATCCCCTATTCTTGCACAATTGTCAAAATTGCACTTTGATAATTTTGTGCACATATAAACCTCGTATAATCACATTTCAATCCTAGTATATCATGTCTAGTGTCCCAAATATACAATTTACCAACATATACTTCTGAAACTCCTTGATCAAATGAAATCAAATCATATAGCTTACTAATAACACCTTTAACACTTTCAGAACTATAGTATAACACTTTTAACACTTCTAAAATATTAGTATATAACCCATGAATATCTAAAATATTGATCAACTTAATTTTTCATCACATCTCAATGCTAAATAGACTACTTAGGTTTGGAAAATTCAACAACTACCATATACCATAATCTAGCAATTTAGTGCTCAAGAATGCCATTATAAGAGAAAATGAATTACGTCGTGTCAATATCAATGCAATTGACATATAAATAGCATAAAATGTATGAATCATATTGGTCAAGTGAGTAGTGTGAGACATAGGTACTACCTAAATGACGGATCTTTTGTTGGCTACTCATTAACCTCCATATGTGCCAATATAACATCCAAGGTATCCCTTTTGTGATTGTTAGACAATCAGAAGGTACATCAAGGTGAAACATGACGTGCATAAGGCTATTATGGTACCTCAAGTCTAAGCCTAATTATGTACGATCATAATATGAAAATTCTTATTTTGACAGACAACATCTCCAACTAAGAATTTCCAACAGGCCTGTTCAGTGTACTTATTCTCTAACAAACATCCGCATACATATACCAGCATCATTATGCCGACGTCCATGGAGCGAGACATCCTCCTTATTCGAGCATGCATTGTATGCGTTTATCTGTTGTGCTATTCGATATCCTATCTCAAAATCCCTCGACTCAAAACTATTTTAAGTCCAAAGCCATAGAAGCATGTTCCATGATCACCATAAAATATACAACCATACCCATAGCTAAATTTGGTATGGGGACTTTATCTAATTAGCATAAATAATTAAAGATAAAGAAAATTTTCTATTTTATTAATATGATATGAAAAAGATCATTTTACAAATACAAGAGCATAATAGATGTCCAATCTAATTGGCGTGCAAGCACTACTCTAACAATCTCCCACTTGCTCTAATGTCAATTACCCATGTACCTCTGGCCCATCTTCTCAAGATGTCCGTCGAATACCTTCTATACTAGGGGTTTAGTTAGTTGGTTTGCTATATTTTCTGCTAAGGTAACTCTTTCCACTATAATGTCATCTCCATCAGTGAATCTCTCCAATCAAGTGGTTTCACCTCATTATGTGCTTGGATCTTTGATGAGACCTCTGATTTTTGCTTGTGCAATAGATCCGTTGTTATAACATTACATTGATATATGATCAACTACAAATGGAACTATACCCAACTCTTGGTTGAAGTTCCTTATCTAAGCAGCTTCCTTTGCTACATCGTATGCAATAATATATTTAATCTTGGTGGTGGAATTTGCAATTGTCTCTTTCTTGGAACACTTCCAGCTAACCACACCATCATTTATGGTGAATACGTCTTTGGACATCAACTTTGAGTCATTTATATTATACTAAAAACTAGATTCAGTATAACCTTCTAGTTTAAGTTCTCCAGAGTCGCATACAAGAAAGATGTCCTTCATTCTTCTCAAGTACTTGAGGATCATCTTTACGGCCTTCAAGTGTTCCTTATCTAGACTGGACAAATATCAGTTCGTGACACTCAAAGAATATGTGACTTCAGGCCTCGCACATAGTATACCATACATTATGCTTCCAATGGCAGATGTATAAGATGCAAGTCATCCTTTCTCTCTCCTCAGAAATCTTTGGGGATATAGCCCTTGAGAGAGAAATGCCATGACTCATTGGCAAGAATCCCTATTTCAATTCCTCCATGCTAAACCTCTTTAGCATTTTGTCTATGTATATAGATTGGGATAATCTAATCATTCTTCTAAACCAATCTATATAGATCTTTATTCCCACAATTAAGGATGCTTTTTCCAAATCCTTTATGGAGAACTGGTTAGACAACCAAGTGTTAGTTAACTACAGCATTCCTACATCATTCCCAATGAGTAGGATGTCATCAAAAAACAACACAATAAATGTCATTGTGCTCCTAATACTAGACACAAGGCTAGTTTCTATCTTATGTATGTTGAAGTTGACAATAAAGGTGTCAAACAATGGAGGCATAGACTGTAGGATGAGATCCATATAGAGTTCACTATGCATGACGACTCCAAGGGACTCGAACCTTCCTATCAGGCCTATCATATTCAATCCATGGTAATGGATTGAAGAGCCCTCCATCATGTGGGTCCTAAAATGCTCTTTCAAGATCTGATATCTTGCCTACCTAGTATGTTCACCATACAACTTTTGTAGGTGAACATAGATATCATGCACATGTGCATGTACCTCGTGTTGTCTCTACAACTTGTTTAACATCAATGTCATCATATAGCATCGCACTTGTAAATCATTATTAAATAAACCATATGCAGGCATCTAATACATACAGAACTGGTTGATCATGGCAATCTATGCGATCCACTGAGCCAAAATGGATCTAAGTCAATCTAAGGGTGATAAAATAGAATATAAACTATTTCTATTACATAAATATATCCCATACATTCATGGGCCTTTTTTTATTCTCTATCTTGATCCTTTTTCTCATCCACCAAAAATTTAAAAAATGTAAAGTACATACATGGAAAGAATAAGAGACATGCTGGCCTATTTCAAAGCCCAAAAACATAAAAATCCAATCGCATTAGTCAAATGGCTCTTTGATCATCCCATAGATGCTCAAAAACATATCTCATAAATTATTAGAGCGTGTAAATTTACCATCCTTTTAAAATTATAATTCCAAAACTTGGGATAAAATCTTGATTTTTCAAGAAAAACTTATTTTTCAAAAAATTAAAATTAATAATTTAGTTAAAATTTTAAAAAAATGATTTTTAAAAATTAAAATAAATGGGTTATCCAACAGCCCCGGATGTAGTAGCATGTTGCCTACTACATGTGGGCAGTGTGCATGCCAGCTCTGCACCCATCACATGTAGTCCTGTATACTGTCAGCATGCATTGCTGCCTTTGCATGCAGTTGTTGTGTGTTGGGCAACCACAACACCACTTGTCATTCCTAGGTTGGTATACTACCGACGAGCAGTACACATGGGCAGTAGCCCACGCGCTCGCTCACAAACGGTGCTTCCTACCCTTTACCCAATATCGACTACTATGAAATAATGATGTTATTGTGTCGTTTGAATCATATTCATAATTTTTAATAATTAAATTCAATTTGCAAAATAAATATATCCCAATCTTTTACAATCCATAAATCGAATTTAACAATTAAATTCAAGTGGTGTAAATTGAATCCCATTTAGAATTACTTAAATTATGGCTCTAATATCACTGTTGGGTTCACTTAACTGTGGGGGGTGGGTGTGCGTATTGGACAAATAAAAAATTTAATCAATACATGTTATAACAATTATAATACCACCCCAGGTTCAATGTGATTTTAACGATTTTGCAATCCAATTAGTTTTATGCATAAAGTAAAAATTGTCAATTTATACCTTTTAATGTACTTCTATTGATGCAGGGTCTAAAGCAATCAATCGGTAGCCCCTTTATGAGTTTTGGTTCACAAAGATCCAAATGTCTCCCCTCTAAAGCAGTCCACACTTTGAGCAAGAACACAATCATAATTTTGCTAGCAATTCTAATTCCTTTGCTAACCTAGTTTTTGGAGTGTGTAGGGTGAGTATTAATTCTTAATATCAACTTGTAATAATAGAATTAAATACTTTTTATAGAAAGGTGGAATTCTTTTTATGTTGGAAGAAAGAAGATGGAGAAGAAAAATGCTTTTTCTTTCTAGGGTGATGGCCAAAAATTTGAGTGAGTGGCCTCTTGTTTTATTGGTTGGAGGATTTTAATTGATCATTAGATCTCCCAAAAAATCCACAATTCTATCTCTTCTTATCTTCCCAATATATGAAGAATTAATTATTATCTAATTCAATTAGATAATTATAAGAACCTTCCATTCTTATATCTCCACTTTTATTCTAACAACTCTTATGGACCTCTACTAACAGACCTCAATGAATTGAACTTGGACTCTTAATTAAATTCCATCATTAATTAATCCAATCAAATAAATGTTCCACTATAATTAGACTTCCTAATCTTATTAGGTCCAATTAAATTCGAAAGAACTCTTTCTAATTCAATCAAGCAAGTCAATGCTTGTATTTTCTCTTTCAATCCTAGACTAACTACAATGGTGATAAACATCTATCTATTCTGATAGATTGGGCCAGTAAGTTTGCTTGTGTATCTTGATTAACCTAAGTGAAATCTACAACAACAATAATTATCCTAAGTAGGGCAGAAAAATAAGCATTTTTCTAATTAATATATATTTATGATTTGGTCTTCAATAAAAAATATCGCCCACTATTTTATTCAAATTCAATCACCCTCTTGGAAGAACTTTTGAAAATCTAATTTCCTAGTAGGCTTCAAGTCTAATTAACGCTCCATTCCATGGACATTATAATGTTTAGCAGTAATCACAACTTACCCTACTTAACACATCCTACGACTCATGGTCAATACACTAAACTTAATTGCGTATCAAATGTCACTACTTATTATGGGAGGCATGGAGATTAGGCCTCGCCTAGTATTGCCCACCTTCACAAGATATAACAATTCAAGGCTTCAGACTTGAAAATAATTTCAAGTGAGGGAAACGCATGGGTTTTCTATCAAACAAGATCTTATCTTGTGATTATCTTGTTTAGTGTTACCTATCCTAGTGATGGTAAGCAAAGTGAAACATCATAGACATATATTAAACAACCACAACATGCGTCATATACATAATAAAATAAAGGATGATCATTAGCCTTTAATCCTATGAGATCCGCTCTAGCCAAAGTGGATCAATGTTAATCTAAAGGTAATAGTTAAAATGCTAATAGACCTATCTATTACATAAATATATCATGTACATTCATGGGCCTTCATTCCTCATTTTTGTCTTCATTCCATCTTCTTGTTAAGTTCACCAACTTATAAAAAGACTAAATTATTTCCACCTAATTTTACTCTCATTACATTTGATTAACATACGAAACCTTAAAACAAGTCCAAGGGTAAGTACACAAGAGAGATATAGAAAAACATTCAAAATAAAAATCAAAAAAAGGTAAGCCTTGTAGATTTCGTTATAAACCAAAATATATATAAAATTAAACTAATCACATTGGTTTAGGCTCCATGTCCATCATAACTACATGGTTAACAAATAATCATCATATGAAATTAAAGCATATAAATTTTCCCAATACGTTATATGTTATTTCTTTCAAATTTGGGATTAAAAGTTTTAGTTTTCACGAAAAAAATATTTTTGATAAAATAAAATTAACAATTAATTTTAATATGAAAATAAAAAATTCCACGTAACAACTACATGACGAGATGGAACATGGCAATGATCCAACACCTCGATCCTAAAGAGTTTATGGTTTGGGAACTAAAACACACTTATAATTAGTGTTTAAGGTGTATGATATAATTCTCAATCCACCATTTAATCAAAAATTACAAGGTGAAGATAAACAAACAAAGTGGATCAATTTTGTAAGAGAAAGCCATGGGTTTGTGCAGAAAAATATCAACAAAAGGAAAACCTTTTTCTCACTAAAATTTCAACTCTTTATCTTTTAAGATAATTTTTTCCCGCACAGGTGTTAACAGTAACTGGCAATCGTCTCCCAAGATACAATGACCTGACTTGAGATAGTAGCATAATAAATCTCAAGTCTATTGAACTATAGAAATGTTCAAAATTCTCTTTTGAACACTAGAGAGAAAGGAAGAAAGAATGTGAAATTCTTGGATGAAAATGAATGAATCAGGGAGGTCTATTTATAATTGTTAAAGAGTTGTAGGCAACAAACAACTGTTGGAAAATTTATTGATTGGATTGTACCTTGGAATTTACTAGACAGCCACAACCATTCAGTGTTAACTCGACGGACACCACTACCTAATAGATGTCTTTTGGTGTTGACCGGACATCTTTTTGCCTCATTAGCTGATTTCGCAGTACCACGCATTTCCATTTCAGTAAGTCCACTTATTACGTGCAGATTGGAAAGAAAAATAATTACAAATTTAATAAAAAAAAATTAATTTCTTTTGTATAAGAAAAATTATACCGGGTGGACTAACCAAGCAAGCTCAAGCTCAAGCCTAAGCTTAGAGCCAGCCTAGCCCAACCGGCCAACCTGTCACACGCATGTGGGCTTTTGGTCCATACCTACAAGGATACAGGTCTTCCACCTTTCAATGACTTTAGTACCCATTTTGGGGCCTAAACTCAAGTATCCAACTTGAGCTAAATAAAGTGAACAAACTTTAGCTTATTTTCTAATGTAGGATAGTGACTTCTCACCTTCTATATTTCAACAATTAATGCTTTTAAGTGGCTTATTTTTTGTATTAATTTATCATTCACCTAAAATTAGTTTTGAGAAATTAACTATATTAAATTCATCTACCCGTGGCATAGATTATGTTTAACCATTTTATTTTTATTTATAATTAAATAGAACCCACTTAATTATTGGTCAAATTGGGTCAAAAACCCAAATTTCTAAACCAATTTCTAACAGTCACCCAAGTGCTTATTTGAATCTTAATGACATAGTTGTCCTATTAAACTAAGATCTTGGGATCTCCAATCAACAAGGCTGGGTTACCGCTATGAAAATTCTTTACTTTGTAGGTTTTAGGCCCATCTCTGTAACACCCCTTAAGCTAACTGCAGAACCTAAATAAGTTGATATAGTTAAGTCAAAAAATATTAACTTTTCATTAATACTAGAATTATGGTTTTAATAAAAGTACCCCTTTTTGGCTATAAGAGAATGAACTTAAATTCATTTGTTGTTTCATTTCGTTTTAAACACACCATATAGATAAATCAAAACTGAGTACATTTATTTACAAAACCATAACAGAGCGGCTTATTTAAAAATAAAATAGAGTTTTCAAAATAGACTACAAAACAACTCAAAATATAGCATATGAACAAATCTCTGTCCAGCCGCTCTAGAGACTTAGTCAACCTCTAAACCTGTACATTTCTACCTACATCAGATGAATCTAATGAGCTAAAGGCTCAGTAAGGTGAAACTGATGCAGTAATAAATAGTGTACATGCAAGTCCCAGAAATAATTAAATATATTATTCAATTTAATAGCTTTCATTCATATTTCATTATTTAGGACCCTTGAAGTGTGGTACCTAATAATTAATATCGATAGATTGTGGTTTTCAAAACCTGTTCATAATGATTGGCCAATAAGAGAAATAATACAGGGTTTCCATACTTGGTCTTTCAACCTCAGGTATTAGTCATATTATGTCTCATTCATTGTAGTTTTTCTATACCGATTTTTCAACCTCAAGTATTTGACACCATTTGTTGGGTCCATCGATCCCTCCCGCGTCCCTTGTCTACCCGACCATCAATCCAGTACCATACTTTCTTTTCAAAAACCTCATTATATTCTTCATAGTATTTTCATGAACCATAAATGCATCAAATATTACATTATTTGATAAATAATGACAATTACATTAAAACATGAATAACATTATATGATTTTTATGATTCAGCAAATGAAAATTTCAACATACCTCAAGTCCACTTTATACTAAGTGAAAAGGTCAATCTCTTTGGAAGATAAGATGTGTTAAAGGCCTACCATAATCAAATCATGTACCTTTCAATATCCTTTTAATAAAGCACATAATCTATTCTAATTAAAATCACATACATTTTTCAATCTTTTGTAAACAATTTTATATCAATTACTTAACCTAAAAAACAATGCATACTCTATATTTTACTACTATTTCAAGACATTAAACATTAGGAAAACTATTAAATAACTAATAATTCAAACATAATTATTAGAGCAACCCCTAAAACACACACACAATCCAAATTAACATGACGTAAACTCGGTTCTAACTTAAATTGATTGTAACCTTCAATTAAGCAAACTAATTGCTATTGTTCACAATCATTCATAGGCACTTCCAATTACAATATAAGTATTACAAGATCAATAGAAATAAATAAATTAGGCATATTTCATAAGGCTATCAATTTTTTCTAGAAACTAACTTAATTAGTTTGGTTTTGATTTCAAGTGTAACCCACTTAAGTTCTCAATCATACAAAATGATACTAAAATATGTAACCATCCAAGATATCATAAATTAATCATAAAAAATATTGAAAAAGAATATACCTTGATTAGATTGGAATTAAACTCAAAAATCAATGGTTTTCAAGTTTAAAAAGGGTAGAAACTTATTCTAGTTTGTATTTTATAGATTCCTATGGATGCATCATGCTTGGTGTCTTCTCATGCCAAAAGCCACGTTTATGTACTAGGGAGATGACAAAAATTGCTGCTTTGGTGTTATAATCAAGTGAAATATGGTTTAGAATGATTTCATGCAATCTAGTCAACCAACTAATCAAATTGCACCATCTTGCATACTTTTAGTTCTTAGCTAAATGTAACATATTTAGGCAAATAATCATTTTAAAATATATCAAGTATGGAGTAATACGAATAATTCATTTCATGGTCATTCAACACATCAATCTTTCTTAACTGAGATACTGAGTTTTTCACTACAAAAAGGCACTTAAGGAATATGTTAAATCAAGAAACAAAAGTTTGACCTCATATTTCATGTACTAATGCATGTTAAAGCATAACTAGAGCATATAGTAACAATTATTCATGTCCATGCAATCATACTATTTGTATGAAATAATTCGCTAATGCACATTGATTAGATGCATATTTATGTGATATGTTTATTATTAGCTATGTAAGAGAGAATTGGGCATTACAATCCTTCATTTCTTATAAAAATGTCATCCTCAAAATTTGACGTATCAAATAATTCTGGATACTTGCTCTACATTTCTTCTTCTCTTTCCCACGTGACCTCTTATGTAGAATGATTTCTCCACAATACTTTAACAAGTCGAATATTTTTCGTTCTCAACTCTTTTTTCTTCTGATCCAAAATTTGCACTGGTTTCTCTTCATAAGCTAAATCAGGAGTCAATTCCAACGGTTCATAACTCAACACATGAGAAGGGTTTGAAATGTACTTTATCAATATAGACACATGAAAAATATTGTGAACACTAGATAATGACAGAGGTATGACCACTCTATAAGCTTTATCACCAACTTCTTTGAGAATCTCGAATAGGCCGACATACATTGGGTTGAGTTTTCCTTTCTTTCCAAATCTCATAACACCTTTCATGGGAGCTACTTTTAAGAACACACGATCCCCAATGAAAAACTCTAGATCTTTTCTCCATTTATCTGCATAACTTTTCTATCTACTCTGCGCGATCTTCATTCTCATTAATCGAAGCACAAACTCCATTATAATGTGCTTCCATTTTCGCTCTGGAATCAACAAAGGCTTTAACAACCCTGATGGTCATTGACATTCAATCTTAACTTGTTGACAAATTAGACATTCAGCCATATATTTTGCTATAGCTCTCTTCATTTTAGGCCACCAATAATGTTGTTGTAAGTCCTTATACATTTTTGTGCTACCTAGATGTACCGAGTATGGAATAGTATGAGGTTCTTCTAAAATATCTCATTTCATGCCCTTATCAACCAGCACACACAATCTCCCTTTATATCGAATAATTCCATTATTGGTAACAGAGAAGTCTGGCCTCTTTCCAGCATCAATCTTTCTTTTCAATTTACACAATTGCATATCCACCTTTTGATCTTCTTTAATTCTATCTTGAAGTGCAGGTCTCAACACTAAGGCTAACAACGAACATTTTTTTTCCCTTTAGGAACAATTTCAAGCTCTAATCTCTGCAGATCCAGTAATATTGACTTTTGTATGATAAAAAGAGAAGACGTTGATTTTCTACTCAATGCATCTACAACTACATTCGCTTTACTAGGATGATAGTTGATCACACAATTATAATCCTTCACAAGTTCTAACAATCTTCTTTGTCTCATATTCAACTCTTTTTGGGTAAAAAAGTACTTAAAACTCTTATGATCTATGTATATCTCACACATCTCACCATATAATTAATGTCTCCAATTTTTCAAGACAAAAACCACAATAGCAAGTTACAAATTATAGGTTGGATAATTCTTTTCATACTTCTTCAATTGCCTTGAAGCATAGGCAATAACCTTCCCATTTTGCATCAAAACAACACCCAACCCATTTTTTGAAGCGTCGCTATACACCACGAATCCAGCAATTCCTATTGGAATGGTAAGAACAGGAGTTGTAGTCAATTTATATTTCAGTTCTTGAAAACTTCTTTCACAAGCATCGGTCCACAAGAACTTCATATTCTTTCTTGTCAATATTGTTAATAGAGTTGCTCTCTTTGAAAACCCTTGAACAAATCATCGATAATACCCTACTAATCCCAAGAAACTCCTTATTTCTGATACATTTGTTGGTGTTGGCCACTTAATGAAAGCTTTTACCTTACCCAGATCAATGGAAATACCATCCTTGTATACTACATGACCTAGGAATACCACTTATTCAAACCAAAACTCACACTTCTTGAATTTAACATACAACTGTTTTTCCTTAAGAACTTGCAGCACCATCTTCAAATATTCTTTGTGCTCTTCTTTATCATGTGAATAAATTAGGATATCATCAATAAACACAATCATAAATTTATTGAGATATTGCTTGAACACCCTATTCATTAGATCCATAAAAGCTATAGAGGCATTGGTTAAACCAAAGGGCATCACTAGAAATTCATAATGTCCATACCTTATTCGGACTGCATTCTTTTGTATGTCTTCTTTCTTGATCTTCAATTGATGATATCCACAGAGCAAATCAATCTTAGAAAATACTGATGCTCCCTACAATTGATCAAACAAATCATCTATTCTTAGAAGTGGATACTTATTCTTAAAATTTACTTTTGAACTCTCTGTAATCAATGCACAATTGCAATGTACCATCCTTCTTTTTCACGAACAATATAGGTGCTCCCCAAGGAGAATAACTAGGCGAATAAAACCCTTATCAAGCAATTCTTGTAGTTGAACTTTTAACTTTTTCAATTCTATTGGTGCCATTCGATATGTTGCTTTAGAAATAGGGTGTGGTCCCTAACATAACATCAATCACAAATTTAATCTCTCGATCCAGTGGTAGTCTTGGTAAATTATCTGGAAATACCTTAAGAAATTCTTGAACCACATCTACATTTTTTAGGTTTAATTGTGCTTCAACCGAAATGTCCAGAACACTTGCCAAATATCCAACACAACCTTTATTCAACATCTTTTGAGCTTTTAGAGCAGTTATAATTGGTAAACATTGTGAGAATAAGGTACCACTAAACACAAACTATTTTTCCCCAAGTGGCTGAAAAATCACAATCTTCTTGTTGCAATCAATTGTTACATGATATTTGGTAAGCCAATCTATACCCAGAATAACCTCAAAATTTGGCATCAGTAAAACAATGAGATCTGCGTAAAGAGTCCCATCACTAATCTAAATAGAACAAGCCCTTAACATTTGGTTGGAATCTATTTTTTCCCCGAATGGAATAATCACACTATACCGTACTTTTAATAATCTAGTGTAATGTCCAATTTTCTCACAAATGCACGTGATGCAAATAAATACATAGATCTAAAATCTATCAATGCAATTATAGGTATCCAAGAAATTAAAATAGGACCTGTGACTATGGAAGCATCTGCATCAGCTTATTCTTGTGTCATTGTATATACTCTCCCATGAACTCTCCCCTGTACTGTTGGGCAATCATTTGTTATATGTCCTGGCTTTTTACACTTAAAACAACGATTAGTACCACTAAAGCATTCTCCAAAATGATTATTCCCACACTTAGCACATTTAGGTCTTTCAACTATAGTAGAAGTCTGCTCAACTCTAGGATACTTTTCATTCCCTTGGTTTGATTTTTGCTCTCATTTTTTCCACTGGTTCAGATTTCTTGGAGTGAATACTTGCTTCTTTTGTTGATGGAATTTCTCAATCTCTTTCTCATCTAAGTTAGCAATCAAAGCCTTGTCCACCAGTTCCCTAAACTTTATTACTGAAGACATTCTCACATCTCTTCTAATTTCAAGATTAAGGCCACTTAGGAAATGATCCATCTTCTCATTGTTGTCTCAGGCGATGTATAGCACATACTTGCAACCCTCTACAAATTTTTGCGTATAATCACATACAGACATCCCTCCTTATTTTAACTCCAGAAATTCTTTTACTTTGAGGGACCTAGCATCCTTAGTGAAATACTTATCATAAAAGATTATTTTAAACATCTCTCGAGTCAACTCTTCCATATTATCTATAAGAAGGTTAGTGAGAGCGCAGTTGCATTTATTGTGCTCTACATTGATGACATCCTACTCATTGAGAATAATGTAGGGATGTTGCAGTCAACGAGGACTTGGTTGTCTAAATAATTTTTCATGAAGGACTTGGGAGATGCATCATTTATCGTAGGAAAAAAGATTTATAGAGATAGATCTAGAAGGATGATTGAACTATCTCAGTCTATGTACATAGACAAAGTGCTAAAAAGGTTTAGCATAGAAGAATCCAAATGAGGATTCCTGTCTATGAGTAATGGGGTTTTCATTCTCTAAGACTATGTCTCCCAAGACCCCTAAAAATAGAGAAATAATAACTTGTTTACCTTATGTGTTTGCTATTGGAAGCATAATATATGCAATGTTGTTTACAAGGCCTAATATCGCACATGCTCTAAATGTCACGAGCAGGGAAAGAGCATTGGAAAGTCATTAAGGTGATCCTTAAGTACTTGAGAATGACTAAGGATATCTTTTTTATATATGGAAATGAAGAACTAAAACTAGAGGAATATACAGACTCTGGTTTTCAATCCGATATAGACAACTCCAAGTCTAAGTTTGGATATATATTCACCCTTAATGGTGGTGCGGTTAGTTGAAAAAGTTCCAAGCAAGAGACGACATCAGACTCTACCACCCAAGTTGAATATATTGCTACATCAAATGCATCAAAAGAAGTTGTTTGTATAAGAAACTTCATTCAAGAGTTGGGTGTAGTTCCAAGATCCAGTAATAATTTACTATTAAAAATAGGGCCATTGTGCAAGCAAGCAGCCAAGATCTCATCAAAGATCTAAGCATATAATGAGACGATACCATTTGATCAAAGAGATCTTTGGTAGAGATGATGTCATTGTGGATTAAGTTGTTTCAGCAGAAAATATAGTAGACATACTGACCTATCTCCTTAGCACAAAAGGTATTCGATAGACATCTTGAGAAGATGGGCCTTAGGTATATGGGCAATTGGAGTTAAGGCAAGTGGGAGATTGTTAGAGTAGAATACCTTGTACCCCATGTGACACCGGAACCTTTCACTACTCACCTAGCCAAATATGATTCATGCATTATATGTTAATTACGTGTTATTTGCATTGATATGACATCATATAATTTATTTTATTTTATACGGCATTCTTAATCATTAAATTTAATTTTGAAGCTCTCGCACGGTATTGATTATCAAATCCCCTAACCTAAGTGGTTGATTTTATATTGAGATAAGAAGAAATTTAGGTATCAAAATAGTAAATAGTGCTAAGTTACACGTGGTAACCTTAGGAGTTCGAAAGGTGTCACCGAAAAGTTTATAAATAGTGAGTTGGTTCGATCATGAATTTTAATATTATATGTATATTTAAATCATACACTTGGGACAACTAGACATACAATACTATAATTTAAATGTTATATAACTAGTTTCATAGGTTTGCAACACTATCAGTGCACAAACTTATCAATCAGGCAAGAACCAATGATTTTTTGGGTGAATAACCTAATGAACGGACATAGGAATTAGCTACAAGAATGAATGGTGACTAAGATAGGTTGCAACCAAATAAGAATATGTGAGACACACAAGATTAGAGTTGCAAGATAAGGGAGAAAATTAGATTATACCATTATATGCCACCTCAAGCTTATGCCACCTTATGCTTAGACTTATCAAGCTAGCACCTCAACCTATTCTTCACTCTTAAGCTAACACCCACGACTTGAACCTTCTTCTACACTATTTCAGCTTCTAAATACATTTAAAAATCTCTCTAAATAGGTCCTAAGTGATTTCAATCGAAAAAGGAGGCAAAACAAGCAAAGGGAATGAGAAATAAGCAAGTTCAAGTAGAAAACTGTGTAAGGTGAGCTTAATCTATGGGTTTGGCATGACTTTCAGATTTATTTTGAGGTTTATTGGCTTATTAATCTTTGAATAGTATTTATAAATGTGTTAATATATTATTAGACAGGCGTTAGTGCACAAAGAAAGGGTTTTTGGTTGCAAATACTTGATAGAAAATACTTGTGCTAAAAACTATCACCTTGCTGTATTCTTCTGTTTTAGGCTTCAAAAGTGTATGGTATGTTAAATAAAACTTGTAATTATCATCATATACATGTTTATATATGGGTTAAGAGTATTGGAATAAATTTTCATTAGTTAGAAATTGAAATTGGGCATGATATTGAAGAAACACTCAAAACTGTCAAAGTAAGAATATCTGTTCTGGTGTGCTGTGAAGGGGACTGAATTACAGGACCTAGACCCTTGTGTTTTGAAAACTTTATGGCATGGTTATATTCTTATACATGTTATCTAAGTGTGGTAAAAATTTTAGAGTGAATAAATATTCTTAAGGATGTAAAAATGTCTATGAAACCTAATATAGCAGTAAGGAAATTAGAAGGTGAAAATTTGTCCTATTTGATAACTTAGTATTTTTCAGCCTAAACATGTAGCTATTGAGTTCTAACAATTAGGTACATGCTATTAGAGTAATAATACTTCAATTACATGATGTTTACATGTATTTAAGATGAAAAATTAAGGTATTTGAGGAACTATTTTGGGTTCTAGTTTGTGAAAGCGTGATTGTTACCTAGATAGCTTGGTGTTTAAAGTTTTAGTATGAGATTTTGTGCTTTCAACTTGCCAAATTGGGAATGGTGCTTGATATTGGGTAATATTATAGGTGATTTTACATCTAAGGTTGGAGAGGAATATTAAACAAATCTAGACTAAGCCACCAACTAAGTGAAAGGTAAGTAAAGATTCATTTGCAACTACTATGCACAGACATAGTAAATATGTCATTTATATATAATAACACAGATCATATGTGCATAGCAGAGGGCACGCATTACTGTCATTCATGTTTATTGAGCATACGTACATGGACATTGGCATGTGCATGCATCATATATGAGCATTGTGATAAATCTTGTATTGCACGGCAGATTCTGAGTAAGGAAAATATTTTGTTGACCACTATTAGTGCACCAAAGCATGCATGGATTTGCATGGTTGTATGCATGGATTTACAGGTTCGCATGCATGGATTTGCATGCGTGAGTATACATGGATTTGTATGCTTATATCATTATTGGCCATTGAATTATAGTGGTGTGCAGAGCTTTTTTTCGGTGCACGGGATAGTAACATTAGTCAAGGGCCCAAGCAAGAAATGATTTTGAGAGAAATATTTTGATGCATGGAATTGCATTGTGGGCATAGCATTTTGAGATGCATGACTTGATATTGTGAATTATTCTTTGACATGCATAATCTTTACTTGATGAGCATTAGCTCATA